>SKCR01054549.1:0-29615 GCA_019454045.1 Zanthoxylum bungeanum | reverse complement strand
ACGCCTCAAATTTTCCCCTAACTCTTTTTCATAAGTGCGGGCCTTAGGCCACATCTTAGACTATTTATCCCTCAAAGTCGATTCTGCTTTTGTTTGGTCATTAACTTAATAAAATAAGTAATCCCTCATTATAAAGTGCATATATGTAAAAATATTGTAAAACCCTCAGTGATGTTTAAGTGGAACCATATTAATATTTTAAAATTAAGGCTATGTTTGGATTGATGGAAGAGGATGAAATGAATTATAATTTAAAATATTCAAAATTCATTATTTAGATTGATGGAAGCATATGGAATGGAATAGAATGGGATGGAAAAGAGTGTAACAAAAAAGAGTATTGAGCCAATGAAAATAATTAATTTGATTAATAATTATATAATGTCTAAATCAAATTGGATGGGGTGCTTGTAATCAAATTTGGAAAAGAGTTAATTAGCCTAAATCAAGGGTTGTGAATGAAATGTAACATAAAACAATAACATTATATGAGAAGACAAATTTGCCCCTTGAAAAAATAATAGTAAAATATTTGTCATTTTTATTTTTAAAATCTAAAAGGGCACAATTATCTTTAAAATTTATTTAGTTATATTTCATTCTATTACTATTATTTACCAAATAGTGTTTTGGAACATCATATTATAAATCTCTCATATCTTTCCCAAATAAGATTATGGTATATTAAAGACGACTCTACTTTTGTTTGGTCATTAACTTGATAAAATAAATAATCTCTCATTATAAAGTGCATATATGTAGAAAGATTGCAAAACCCTCACCAATGTTTAAGCAAACCCACACTGATATTTTAAAACTACGGCTATAGGAAGGGGATGAAATGGAGTGAAATATAATTTTAAATATTCAAAATTTATTATTTGGATTGATAGAATTGGATGAAATGGGGTGGGAGATGAATGGAAGTGAGTGTAACAAAAAAGGGTATTGAGATACTGAAAATGAGCCGCCCAAATCGGGAGTTGAGAAATGAATGTAATTTTTTAAAAAAGGTAACATTACATGTGAAGATAAATCTACCCATTGAAAAAAATAACATTAAAATATTTATCTCTTTTACTTTTAAAATTTAAAGGGATACAATTATCTTTAAAACCCATCGAGTTACTCCCTCCCCTCCTCCCTCCCAGGGGTTTTGCTAGCTATAAATATATATATATATATATATATATATATATATATATATATATATATTTTTTTTTTTTTTTTTTTTTTATTATAAAACATGAAAAAAAATTTGCTTAGTTTTAAAATATGGGGGGAGTTTTTGTTAATTAGTACAAGCACCCCACGGCCCCACCCACATATTACACCAAACACCGTATTAATAGTTTATAAGATCAGGTACCCCCACCCATCAAAAGGAGTAATTCCCCGTCTAGGAGCTACTTTAAAGTTTTAATAATCCATGCACAAGTCATTTTCGCATGAAACAGAAACACACCAGATAAGAAAAAAATGTAAAAGAAACAAGATTGAAAAAAAAAAAAAAAAAAATCAGAGTTAAAATATAGGTGAAAATTAGCCCATTATAGCCTTCTTTTAATTGGCCCAAATCTAATAATTAAGTCTTTTGGATTTTCCAACCCCAGTCGCACGTGAATCTGTTACCCAGGTACAATAGCTTTAGTCCCACTTCATTTAAAATTAAAAATACAAAAACAGATATCAGTAATTCCTTTATTGGAAATTATCTATCTTACACTTTAAACATGCACAAGTTATTAAAAATATATTAAATTTTTAAAACTTTATATATCAAATTTAGATGTGCGATTGAAACATATCAAATATTGGGTATCCAAACAAAGTGCCAGTAAATTTTTAGTGGTCGGTTTTACCCTTGCTTTGTTTTCCAAACCACCAACCACCCCTCGCATTAGCACCGACTGGCAAGCATGATCCGACAGCAGATTAGGGAAGAGTGAGCTAGAGCTCAGGTAAATGGAAGAGTTGTTGGAGGCTAGTGAAGGGAATGGGAGGTAGTAGTGGTTTTGGCGAGAGAGTAATGGGTGTGGTGTCAGCTTGGATATGAATTGTGGGTGGAGTAGGGAAGTGGGGGGGAACTCCCATTAGGTGAAAGCTTTGGGTTATTCTCGTTGTGTGGGTTGATGGGTGTCTCAGAAAATACTTTTCTTTGGTTTAGATTTACCATGAGAGAGAGACCTCTAAATTTAAATATAATTCCATTGCGAAACTATGAAAAAAATGGTTTTTGGAGTCAAAATGCTACAGTTTAAGATAACTTGCAAGTCAAGAGTAAATCATCTAATCTAAAATAGAATCAAAAAGCAACGTAAAACCAAAAAAAAAGTTGTTGGGATAGGAATGTGCTACAATTGAAACTACCTACCTCCACTTATCACGTAGTTCTTTCTTCTCAGACAAGATCCAAGTCACAAAGATAGCTGCAACAAGTGCAACTATTGTGATGAGAAGTAGGGCATAACTAAAATCCTCAGTGAGTGAATCGTAGGTCCTTGAGGGTGCTAGTCGAGTGTAGAAGAGATCCACTCCATATGCAAAGACGAGGGTGGTCGATTCCAGCCTGGCAGGCACCGTTAGTATGCCTCGGAGACCTTCCACTTTAAGGGAATGTGTGACATAGGACTGCAGGAACAATCATGAATCAGTATGGATTAACAACAATCTGGGCTTTGTTGCCCAAATCAGCACATACAGAAGCATGTTATGAAAAGCAAAATTATATCCTTGCATGTCGCAACCTAACTTCACAGCTAGCTCAGGCTGGCTTCGTGAAGCCTGCAAACCTCAGGGGGCTACCAAAGTAAAATGTACGCTGCAAGGAAACCTGCAGATTATAGCCTTGCACAAGTACAACTTTTGCTTGGATATTCTCCGGAACAAGTTTATCAGAGTAGTTTCTTATCAGTGCCACCAAAAACATATGACTAGTTTTTTTAGTAATACTAATTCAATTATTTTCAGCCAAGAAATTCAAGGAAATTTAAAGCTGAAGCTCATAAGTAAATTAAAAAATGTATTGTTCTTCTCTGAAATCAAGTACGAAAAATCTTCCCTGCACTTGGGGTACACACACCCACTTGACATGAGTACATTTTTTACACATGATATGATTCCACTGGATGGGTGTTGATGCACCAAGACTCTACGAAGAATAATCACTAACCAAGTTGGTGTTTTCCTACTAACTGTAACAAGCAAGACGACCACCCCAAAGTAACACAGCCATCATAAGGTCCAATTAAACACTCCCAAGTCCCAACCCATCCCACATCCAAATGCAATATACTAGTGCATGAGAACTTGCAAATGCATCATTAGGTTTTACTATTAGTACACATAGTATACCACAGCTCACTAAAGAAGCAGTAGTAAACTGACATGACTGCTTCAGGGAGAGAGAGAAAACCTGAATCAATAATCTTTAAAAAGTAAGGTGGTGAATGATATGGAAATATATAGCAACAGACCTGAGGAATAATTGGCAACGAATCTGTAAGGGGTATGATTCCTTCTTCTCTTTCAGCTTGTGAAGGATTAATTGATCGGCGAGGATCCAGGAAACGCTTATCAAGTGCCAAAACCTATCAGATAAACAACTGTTCAGTTCGTATGAAAAATGGACTGTCTTTTAAAATATATCAATCTTTGCAGAATGAAACAAAAACTTAACAGCAAAAAAAGTCTAATTCTAACAAAACAAAAACAACAGAGGGAATCTGGTTTTGCTCAAACTTAACTAACCTGGTCACCAACCGTACCAATGAGAAGCTGCTTTGAGGTTATACCCTTTGCAGTGGATGTCACTGCAACTGCTTTCACTGAATGCGTGAAAAAGTAAGACTGAGACTTGGTAACAACCTCTGGTCGTGAATACGATGAAACAGGTGCAGTAAGATTATGTTTCCCAAGAACAAGCTTCAAAACATCCTTGTTTTCCTGTGATAATATTCATTTAGCAAAAGATGAATGCATGCATATACCAAAGGTGCAAAACAAATTATAAGATTAAAGTTCATAGCCATACCGCCCTAGACTGGTCATAAATCTCAATGACTGACATCTCATATCTGTGGGCTCTAAGATTGAAGTAGTGATACACAACCCAGTTTTCACTCAAAACCTACAAAAAGAAAACACATAAGCCAATAAATTTTATTCATATGAACACCTAAAAAAAATAGGCAGCCAACTCACAGCATGGACAGGACCCTGTGCCCCGTGATGAGTCATACGGTGCAATATACGGCCAGTTATAGTATCAATAAGATATGCAACCAGTGATGCCTCATCTGGATCAGCAGATCCTATATAATCAGTGGCTTCTGGAGCAGCAGTTGCTACGAAAAGCAAATTTTTAGATATATATTTATACATCACATCCTGCTCTGATGTAACCTTTGCTTGAGTATGTACCACCTGAGAACATGAATCAAAAAGGAAGGAAAATTGACATTAGTGTTTGCATATTTGACAACAAACCCTTAAAACATATAAAAAGTTTTAGACAAAATACCTCATTCTGCTTTCTTGTAACAGTTGCAATGATCTTTTCTGACACCATAGGAAATACAATTGACCATAAAACCCTGGTTTCAAAGCAGAAATCATCTGCAGCCTCACCAGTGCATTTACCCTTTATTGCATGACCTTTGATAATGCCATTATCAGCCTCAACAGAGTACAAGTATATGTTTGAGATCTCTTGCTGGAAAATACTTATGGCTTCGGGAGTTTTGGGGTATAAATGAGCCCGCTGGTCATGATCCACTAGTAGGTGTAGACGCTGTTCAGTTGAATCTGTGAATGGCAGTGGTGTAACTTGTACTACCGAATGAACAAGATCCAACGAATTGAGCTCCTTTCCAGTGTAAGTATCAACAAAAGAAAGTACACCTGGTGCTTTTGAGCTAACTCCGCAGCGGCCAACAACAAGAACAGAAGGATTCGCATCCATTGCATGATGATGAGGGATCTGCCACTGATACAGATTCAGCTCAGTTGGAGAATCGCATGCTTCTGACTTACGCAGCAAGAGAGACCAGACAACCCGTCCATCTCCACTGTGCAAGGCAAAAACTTTCCTTGCTTTAGTGAGCACTACAAGCAGCTTCCTAAAACCATTATGGTCTCGGGTCATTTTGCTCTTCTCAGAACTTTTTAACCTAATAGCTTGTATGGCTGCCACGTCCTCAGGGCTTGCAAGCATTAAGGTCCCCTTGAGCTTCAGTATATGCCCCTGCCAACAACAGAGCACAATATCAAAGTCTGATTGCAGGAGGGGAATAAGTCAAAGACATGCGTGTTCACTGGGAAAAAATATTCACAGCAGTAAATGGATTAATGGAAAGATAAATGATAATGCAATGCCACTCTTTTTCTAACCAGCATCATGCTTTACTAAGAGGACATATTTTGTAGTTTAATAACAGACCAAGGATTTTGTGTGGTCCATACTCCAATAAATAATGTAATGCCAACAAAAAGGTGTCCTTGATATTTCAATTGGCAAATTAAATTAGAGGTCAAATATGAAAATTATTAATCAATCTTTTAGTTAAGAGTAATTTAATTGATGCTCGACTGCTTTCTTTAGCAACACAATCTTAATTTGTAGCATTTCCAGAAACTTATACCTTAAGCCATTCAAAGAGGCTATGCTCCACTTTTGCTACTGATACACCTTCTTTCTCCACAGGGAGCTCTGATGTTGTCACATCTATTATTGAGGCAAGACCATCTTCCCTATTCCAAACAATCTTACCTTGTTGCAGCAGCAAAAGAGAATGATCTTCCATGACGATCAAAGCCCTAAATCCATGAGACCCATCTGTTCTGATGTAATTGTTTATGAAGACCTTATGGACAAGCCCTCTTTGGTGGTCCATTTCAATGCTTTCTTGAACCAAATTATTCTTCCAGTCATTACCAAGCTTCACTGTAAGGTCAATCTTACTGCCTCCATGTTGAACCACTGCAAATGCTTCGTTGCCCTTAGAGATTGTGAGAGCATCACTAACAACTGTTGCACGATCAACTTTATCCACTATCTCCAACTTGTCTTCACTGGTCACTCGTATAAATAGCTTATAGGCATTGATCTTTAAAGTAAACATCCCTCTCAGGGTTGAAGGTAATATTACCGCCATCCCAGAAGAATCCTCAACAAGGCTTGAAATGTATGTTTCTTGAAAGGTAGTTTTCCCATTCTTAAAACTTACTGTAACCAAAATTGACCGGGTGGCATCTAGAGCCACAATCATGTCACTTGAAACTAATGCAATTTCTCCAACAAAACCACCGGAGAAGGCAGCAGTTTCATGCTTCAGCAACTCCCCATTCATAACATTGATTTGATATGCATGAAACTGAGATGAACCAGAAAAACCTACCACATATATTTGATCACTTTCATCCAGCTGAATTACCTGCTGAACCAATACACTGCAAACAGAGAGACCACAGTATATCAATGCACTCTGATATTAAGAAAGTTTGGCTTGGAAAGAAAATTATGATACAAATTAGTCAAACCTTTCAGCTGCAAAATCTCTGGTCCAAAGAATCTCGCCATCAATGCTTGAAACAGCATGGAGACACCCTTTACTGGAAACAAGGATCAGATTGTCCTTGTCAACTTTCAAATTTGTCTGCATGATGCAGCTTCGATTAACCACACACTCACTAAAATTTGGTATAAATTGCGATAAAACTTACAGAACTGTGTAAAATACCATGAGGAAGGTTTAAGAGAATGAAAGGGAATTTCAAAAGGGGAGCAAATCAAGATGACAAGGAAGGTCAACCAAACGGCGAAGCCCACATCGATAAAAGAGCTCTTCATGATATATATATATATATATAAATAGTTTGACTTTCTTTCTTTTTTAAGAAGAAAAAGGAAATGATTAGGAACAAAACCAGAAACCATATTTGAATAATTAACCTTTAAGAAGAAATTCTAAAGATGTTAATGTAAAATGTTGCAGTTAATGCAACATGTCACTTGATGTTATTACTCACTGGCACCAATAACAATGGCTTTGAGTGCTTTGAACCCTGTAGACAAGATTCCCAAACCATCTGCCCATCAGGAAGATTCCAAGCTCTTACAGTACTTCCATCCGATGAAAGTGTGATAACATCTGAAAGAATTGAAAGCACCATTCAAGAATGTAATCTATAGATTTTAACTGACCACTCGTCTAAATAATGCCAAAAGGGAATAATATAAGCACATACTCAAGGCTAAAGAAAATTCAAGAAAAAGTAACCCTATCATAAGTTAGGACCAAATAAAAATAAAAGGCAAATTGTATGATTAAGTTTGTCATAAGTAGCCAAATAAATGAACACGACGCCAAGCTGAGCATTATTTTCATGCAAATAAACAAAAATAATTACGGATATGCTGATGTTGCCTAGTAATGTTGTAGAAAGACAAATGATAAATAACCAACCATCAACACAATACTCAAGCTACTTCAAAAATTAAACAAGGCTAAAACAAGAATTGCAAAGCAGAAATTACTTTAAGCACACAATAAAAACAATCATTCTACATGCCATTACTTACATTTACCCAAAGCGATATCAACTCCATCAACAACATCGTTGGGCCCAAGAACGTGTCTCCAAACTGCACAGCATCAGCCAATCCAATTTGACCATTGTTAAAAATTCAATAAACATCTCAATTTCAACTCCATATATTGCAAGTTTCGTTTTAACCAAGAGATTCAAACAATATTAACACAATTACAGTCAAGGAAAACAAACTAACAAATTTCGCCGCGGCGAAGATCGAGCGACGCGATAACGTTCTCTTCAGTGGACACCACCACACGCTTTCTCCCAGTCTTTTGTGTGTGAAAAACTGCGTGCTTCACTTTTCCTACGTACTGCTGATGCCTAAATTTCAAAACGCCAGCGTTTCATGGTTTTATGCGATCGTTGAACAAATTAAAGTATTAAACAAGTAATTGGAGATCGTTAATTGAGAGCTTACCAATCCATGAGGCCGACTTGATCTTCGTAAAGCGATAAGCTAGGGACTGTGAATGATGATAAAAATAATAGAGCTAAAATTAAAACCCTAATCGCCATGTTAATGGCAATTGCTAACCTCACTCTCTCTCTGCGTCTTCAGTGATGACGAGACTCGAGAGACAGATCTGAGAAGACGAGGTGTTTAGTTTTGTAATAACAACTTGAAAGTGAACTCAGTTGACATCATCGAAGCCGGCTTCATGCTTAATTGCTTATGGATTTTGAAAAAAAAAAAATTATTGAAAGTTTTGGGATTTTATTAAAGGCCTCCCCTTGAGTTTTAATAAATGTCACTTACGGTTAGATGTCAGTTTATTGTTTTATATTGCCTATAGTTTGATTTTTTCTGTTGGTTGTTCATTGGCTTAAATAATGACCCATTTAAATTACTATTTTTTATGCATAGAATGAGGTATTTTTTCTCTCTTCAATTATAGAATAATTTTGCTTTTGAAGGTTTATGAGGTATATTTTCTTCTCTTCAATTGATATGAATAATTTTGCTTTTGAAGGTTTTTCATTGGTTTTAAATAATTACTTCATTTTATGCAGAGAAATAAATTAAACCCCAGATTAAGAGAATTTATTTACAGTATATTTTACATTATAAAATAAGATTTTATTATTTTATGTAATTATTTTGATATAATATATAAAATGTTATGTTTCACAAATGCAAGCCAAAAAAATTCATCCAAATATTTTAGGCGTATTCCAATAAGATTTGGGATATATTATGTCCCAATTTGAAACGGGATAGGATGGGATAAGAAAATATCTCGAAACTTCAAGTGGGATGGGAATGACACGGGACAGGACAACATATGAGATGAGATTTTAACGAGATGAAACTGAATTATCACACTTATTGTACTGATAAATAGCTCGTCTCACTATTATCTTCTATAAAAATATATCTTTTATTATTAATATTATTATATTTATTTTATTTTTAACTATATAATGAATATATGATATCCAAAATACTAAAATTCATAATAAAATAAAATCAATTTTAATTATCTAATTTATAAACCTAAAGCTAACTACTATCTATTAAAATTGTAATGAACTCAAAGGGGTATTAAGGTAATTCTCTGCATCGAATGAGTGCATGTCACTTATTCTCCTCTCTTTCTTCTCTTCTTCACCTTCAAAGCATGCAGCAAGTTTTCTCTCATTTTCATTTTTTCATATTTTCATTTCCCATTCAGAAATGGCGCGTCCGGCAGCCAACATAGACTTAATAATTCTGGCGTTTCTTCACGGCTCTCTCATAGCCTGTGTTCTTCTCGCGGTCGTCTTACTCGTCTTGATTTGCATGCTACTGTCATTTTCTCTCTCTGTCTTCTCCGTCGTCGCCATTGATTTGTACAATCTTGTTTCAACATTTTTTTCTTCGTATTTTCAAACACTTGAGGGCAATCTTGAACTGGGGTTTGTTTTATTTCTCTGCATGCTGCTGCGTCAAGCCATTGATTTTGTTTCTGTAACACGACCTTGGTATGAACGTATGGTCTCCAATTTTAAACTAAAGTCCCGAAATGCCATGAGCAGCTTCGATCATTTACTGCTTCTCAAGACTCCACAGTTATGAAGATCTTTGGTGCACGCATTCTCTTTCATGTACAAAAAGCATATATGTCATTGTTTAATTAGACAAATGTACATACCTACGCAACTTATAGCAAATATATTATATCATTTCTCGTATTTAAGTTTGTTTGTTATCTATTTACTGATTCCAATAATAAAATAGGATGATTTTGGTATAATTTTAAATAGTTGTAAAATCATTTTTTCCAATGCCAAAGTATATTTTTAAAATTTTGACGGTGTTTGATTATATTTTAAGTCGATTTTTGAAAAATAAAATAAGTTATTTTAATTTTATTAGTAAAAATTCAAAATTTGAAAATATTTTTATTTCATTTTATAACATTATTTCATTCATATCATAACACATATTCTAAAAATTTATTTATTAAAATAATTTTATAATTTATAATATAATCTCTAGTTGAAAACTAAATACTTAAAAAAATTTAATCAAAAACTCCAGAGAAGCGCTACTCAAAGAATCTCGATATTTCTTCGAAGTTGGAACTTGGAAGTATCTGTTATTTCCTTGGTAAAATGATAATAAACATAATTTACTTTTGGGCTTAAAATAAATAATTTTGGGCCAAGGTACAGCCCAAGTGGCCAATTAAGGACCCAAACCGACCTCCATTAGTCAGTTAGCAATTTGCCTGAAGTGTATTTTAACTACAATAATGACAAACGTCCCCATAAATCTTCAGTTTTCAATTTCCCGCTCAAACACTAGAACAAGAAATTATCACACACTGGATGAGGATTTGCTTTGAGCTCCTTAAGATGCTTAAAGTCCACAAGAAAGTATTTGACGGGCTACTGTAAACACATTTGGATATATTTGTGTTGTGATTTTCTAATTACTGAAGAATATCTATGAGGAAAAACAAAATCATATTACTAGCTATAAGAATAAAATTTACAAAAAAAAAATCTTACTCTTTATATGAAACTTAATTGTTGGGATGATTTTAGCTTTCAAATAAACTCTGAATTTATAACCAAAGTATGACTTAAATTGTCAATAAAGGATAATATCGACATAAAATTGTTTGTGGTTTTGCACCAAATTTTCAAACCCCACCTAAATGTGGTTTGGAGGCTTGTAATGATGGTTGGTAATTCATGCCACCATGATACAGCTGAATCCTTCAATTCTCCCCTTATATCTGCATTCGAAACGATTTGTCATATGCAACTATCCCGGCTATGTCTTTGCACAGCTTTAGCTTATCCCGAGTATCCATCTTTGTTAACATGTCAGCTGGATTTTCATATGTATGGATCTTCACTAGTTTCAGCGGTTGTGGTCATATGGCATCTTGCGATTATATGTATATCGGATCCAAGTCTTTGATTAATACCTAATTTAGAAGATGAGATAGTTACGAACACTTAAGAATGGCCCAATTTTTGAGAGAACATGAAGCTTGACAAAATCAAAGGATTTCGATGTCATTTTATGCTTGATACATGCACTTATCATGATGAGAGAAGATGAAGATATGATGAGGATTCTTATAGAAATTAAGATTGTGAATCTCTGATTCTATTAGCCTTTTTTTTTTAAAATGAAAAGATATTATAAGTCTATACATTTTCATGATGCAGAGCCGAATACAGTTCAGAACGTGATTTGTTGGATCAAGAATTCATGCTAAAAGGAAAGTGGTACCAAAGAAAAGATACAGAGGTAATGTTTCAGATCAGACGTATTCAATTTTACATATTGATATTATTTTCTTGTACCTTTGAATATATTATTATTAGAATTTCACAATGTTAAGCATATATTTTCTGTTATGTTTTTCTTCTTCTGCCTTATTTTATTCAATTCAGTAAGTAGATGTGAACAAATGAATCAACAAATATAATAGGAATATAGGATTTTGTAGTTGTGGGACGTTTTGGAATTTTGTTTTGGCTAGCATGCAAGGACCAATTTCAACTCTATGTTGGAAGCTCTGTAAAATGGCGATTCTTGTAAAGATTTTCCTCCCATTTTATGAATGGTACTGTTAGGAAACATAATCCCTAATATATTTACGTTTGTCCTCTTATGATCTAACCATACATGTATTACTAGTCCTAGATTTATTTACATGCTAATTGAAATAAATCTAAGTTAATCACAACACAATTGCATATCTTTCTTCTTGTAGAGACCTCTTAATCAACTTAATTGATTACTTAACTCAATAAGCAAATGGTCTTATTTATAGGAGGGGAAATCAAGTCACTATGTAATCACATGCATTGATTACTATTAATCACATTATTAGGATGCATAATGACCTTTTCTAACCCTTCCAAAAATGTTACCATCATGGGGTGTACCATTTGTCCCCATTTAACATTTTACTAATTGTTGTCACTTAACAACTCTTGTTGTTACTTAATTATTTGATTAACAACTCTTGTTGTTTACTTAGTAATGAAATCATTACTAATTGTTGTTATTTAACAACACCACATAATTAACTTAATAATTTCCAACATGAAATTATTACTAATTGTTGTTATTTAACAACACCAAATAATTAACTTAATAATTTCCAAATGAAATTATTAATAATTGTTGTTATTTAACAACACCAAATAATCAACAACAATTAATTTCCAACATCTCCCACTCACACATGATGGGATCAACAATTTTTATTATCTCTACAAGAATAATTCATGAAAATTTATTTTGTATTCACAATCATGTTTGATCACATAGAATAACATAATTGGTCGACCAGTGAATACAAGCTAATGTGATATTACTCATATAATGATCTTTCTCCTTTCTCGAATCTCTCAACTTTGATTCAATTCGCTTTTCCAGAGATGTTCTTTCAGATCGAATCTCTCATGATCTTTCAGCAACACTCCAAGATAGCGATCATCAAATCTAAGTTTTAAGAAGCAGACAAGAGTCTAAAGGGTACAATGTGAGATTTAAATAATCTCAAGGGTCTCACACAATATCAAGACTGAGATCTTTACTTGTATTACCCTCAATAGTCACAATGTACACATGGTATGAAAACATGTGTTACGATATTCTCTCATTTCCCATGGAGTGTATGTCTCATAAAATACCGTACAGATTATAGTTCAGACTAAACACAATGTCTAACTCATAACTGACATTAAAACAAGTAAGGTGAAACGAACTCATTCACCTTAGGTCATATCACAGAGAAAGTGACCTCATAACGACATTACTTAATTTTCAAGCTTGAGCTCTCTAAATTATCACTAAGATAATTAGTTTAAAAATTTATCTCATCTCCCATTAAACAAAGTAATGGAGGCGATTGCCCGTGTGAGAGGGCCAATCATTCACTTGTCCGACATACTTCTCATACTAACTAATAGTATTTTGTTTAAACATGTATCAACATAATAACATGTAAGCATTGATACAAAACATCAATGAGTATTAACATTAGTAAACATTATTTGGGAAAAATACATATCATAATATGTAGCACATTAACATCTACGCAATCCCTGAGTTTTTACATGTCTAACAAAGACATCTCTAGAAACAAGCTTGGTCAATGGATCTGCTACCATTTCTTGCGTAGAAATGTACTTCATGTTTACCTCTTCTCGTGCAACTATGTCTTTCACAAAGTTATATTTGGTATCTATATGTTTCGTTTTACAATGGAATTTTGGGTCTTTTGTGAGGCTATCGCTGCTTCACTATCACAGTTAACTAATACTGGACCAGAAGCTTCATTTGACATACCCAAATGATCCAAGAACCTTTCAACCAACAGCCTCTTGTACTGCTGATGAAAAGGCCACAAATTCAGCATCCATTGTGGATAGGCTATACAAGATTGTTTCTTACTTCTCCATGAAATGGCACCATTGTTTAGCAAGAAAACAAAACCGGAGGTAGATTTTCTTTCATCTAAATCTCCTCCCCAGTCAGCATCAGTATAGCCTCTCAATTGCAGATCATTTCCTTGATAACACAATGAGTAATCAGCTGTCCCTCTCAGATACCTAAATATTCTTTTAACTGCTTTCCAATGTGCTAGTCCTGGATTGGATTGGTATCTACTTACCATTCCAACAGCGAAACAGATATCAGGTCTTGTACACAACATTGCGTACATTAAACTTCCAACTGCATTTGCATAAGGAACTTTCTTCATTTGTTCCTTTTCCTGTGGAGTTTCAGGACACAATCTACGACTCAAAGCTTCAGTTTTCGTGATAGGAGTATCAATGAGTTTACAAGCCTGCATTTGGAAGCGTTCAAGAATTTTCTTTATATATGACTCTGTGAAAGAGATAATATTCTTTGAACGATTTCTTGAGATCTTAACCCCAAGAATATATGCAGCTTCACCCTATCTTTCATCTCGAAGTTAGATGATAACCATTCTTTAATGTGTTTTACAAACTCCTTATCATTTCCAGCTATAAGTATATCATCCACGTACAAAGATAAGATAATGAACTTATCTTTATCTCTCTTGGTGTACACACAATGATCCTCATCTATCATTGTGAAATCATTCGAAATGATTGTATTGTGGAATCGTATATACCATTGTCTAGACGATTGCTTGAGACCATATATAGACTTTAAAAGTCTACATACTTTCTCATTTTCTTTTATGAAACCTACTGGTTGTTCCATGTAGATTTCTTCATCAAGTTCTCCATGAGGAAAAGCAGTCTTTACATCCATTTGATGTAATTCTAGATCCCTACTTGCTACTATAGCCAGAATCAAGCGAATTGAGGTAACTTACAACGGGTGAAAAAGTCTCTTCATAGTCAATTCCTTCATGTTGCGTATACCATTTTGCCACAAGTCGTGCTTATATCTTTCGATATTGCCATCGGCATTACGCTTTATTTTAAGAACCCATTTGTTCTTAACAGCTTTGCGTCCTTTGGGTAGATCAACCAATTCCCAAACTTGGTTGGACCTCATTGACTCCATCTCTTCTTCCATTGTTTTCATCCATTTTTCCTTAGCAGGACACTGAAGAGCCTCTCTTATGTTTCTAGGTTCTTCATCATCTTGAGGGTAGAATCATAAAGGTTTCTCCTTCGATATCGAAACGACGTCGAGGAATGCTATACGATTACTACGTCGCAATTGGGATTCTAGTGGTGGAACTGATTCCTCACTTTCGATATTATTCCCATTTGGATCGTGCACATTGCTCCCACTTGGATTATGTACATCACTCCCACTCAGATCACGTAAATGAGACTCGTGTGAAACTAATTCATCATTTTGAGATTCATGTGAAACAGATTCATCATGTTTTCTTAAATTTCTCTCATCACTCCCACTTGAATTAGGTAAACCCGAGTGTTCACCAATCATGTGATCCATGTGATCTTGAGTTTCATATAGAGATAAATCTTGAATATCTCTCCATGCTTAGGAAAATCATTTTCTAAAAATGTGATATCTCGTGATTCAAATTCTGTCATGCCTCCACTTTCATGTTCACCTATGCAAACACAACTTTTGATTGTTCAGAATATCTTATGAAGATACTATTTTTTCCTCTTGGGCCTAACTTTCCATGTTCGTGAGAACGCACATGAACATAAGCCGCACACAACCCCAAGGTTTTAGAAAGTGAATATCTGGTTTACGACCTGTCCATAACTCATATGGTGTGGTGGACACAGATTTAGATGGCACTCGGTAAGTACATATGTGGCAGTTAATAATGCATCACCCCAATAGGTTATAGGCAAATTTACTTGTGCCATCATAGACCTAACCATCTCAAGAAGAGTATATTTCTTCTTTCCGCAACACCATTTTGTTGAGGAGTAGCAGCAGAAGTAGTCAACTGACGACTAATTCCTTTTTCATCACATAATTCTCTGAACTGATCAGATAAGTACTCACGACTACGTCCAGTGCGTAGTGCTTTATTTTCTTGTCTAATTGATTTTCTGTAAAATCATAAATTTCTTGAAACATTCTAATGCTTCGGATTATGAGCAATCAAATAGACATAACCAAAAGGTATAATCATCTATAAATGTGATGAAATAAGATGCTCCATGCCTTGCCCTGACATTCATTGGCCCCACATATCTGAATGAACTAATTGTAATGGAAATTCTGCTCTAGTCCCTTTTCCAAATGGTTTTCTCGCAGTTTTTCCTGCCAAGCAATATTCACAAGTTGACAATTCCTACCTTTTCAATATTTCCAGAAAGCCTTCTTTGGCTAATCTTCATTCTTGCTGGCCAATGTGGGCAAGTCTAGCATGCCACACAGTTACATCACTATCATCACTGACAGATGAAGTAACAAACGAAAAACTGGAATTGTGATTAAAACATTCAACATTTATACAATAAAAAATCCAGAAAATAGCCAGAACCATAGTGTATTGTACCTAAGTACAAATCAACACCAAATTTATGGAAGTTCAAATTGAAACCTAAATTAACCAAAACCAACACAGAGACTAAATTTCGACGAATTTGTGGAGCAAACAATACATCATGTAGTAGTAAAGTTTTTCCCATGCATGACTAACTTGCATGTTCCTATGCCTTTGACTTCAACCCGTGAGTTGTTGCCAACATATATCCACTTCACCCCAGGTGAAATTCGTCGAAATTCCACGAAGGCATCTCTATCATTCGCTAAATGGTCTGTGGCTCCTGAGTCTACAGTCCACAAAGGATTAGATTCGTTAGAAAGATTGAGTTGAAACACATATTTCATTTAAATATGCACGATAGGTATTCACCTTTTTAGGCTCAGTGCAGTCACGAGCATAATGACCTTTCTTACCACAGTTAAAACATTTAACCTTTGCCATGTTTTTCTTTTTGGTATGACGTTTTCCTTTCCCATGTTGATTGGTTTTCTGTTTCTTTTCTGGCTTGGAAGAATTTTGTTCTTTTCCGAACTGGAACCCACCACCATGAAATTTTCTTTTCTTTGAAACCCCCAGGTTTGCTAGTTTTTGTCATATACACTTCAGTATTTGACTTAGCAGTCGCAAGGCGGTCGCTTTCTAATTCAAGGTGACGTTTAGCATAATCAAAGGTTTTGATGCTCTCATTGTGGGTTAAATGCATATTCATATGCTCCCAGCGACTTGGAAGAGAACGAATGACCGCTTGGACTTTCTGTTCATCTGTAAGAACACGTCCAGCGTCTGCCAGTTCAATAATCATGTTTGACATTTGGCTCAAGTGTTTTGACATAGTTAACTCATGACGTTCTTGTATGTGTCAAACTTGATTGTCAGTGACCTGAGTTTGGTTATTGAAGTACTACCAAACTTTTCAGCTAGTGTGGACCACATGTCTTTAGCCATGTCATATTTCCTGAACTCTTTCATTAGGTCATTATCCATACTGCTCAGCAACGTAATGCGGGCAATGTAATTTTTTTTTCCAGGCCTCATAAGCCTCTCGATCTCGCTGTGTTGGGCCGTAGTGCCCTGTTCAGGTTCATCCATGCTCATTTTCAAAGTTTCAAGAACCTCTTGTTCTTCTAGCACACATTGGATTTTCATGCTCCAAATTTCATAATTATCGCCATTCAGTTTCTCACCCTTGTTGAGTTCAGCAATAATGTTCTTTGTTGCGGAAGCCATATTAAAAACACAAAGTTTCTACAGACATTCATGCACAAATTAATACTTGTGTTCATTTTATCATGAAACGAATTATGTTTAATAAAATTCATCAATGAGGTTAGAGTCAAAAGGGCACTATGTGTCCAATCATCATCTAATTACCCAATGTAAAAATATTATCAACATAATCGATCATGTAAAATCATTTTCTAAAAATTACATAAATTCTTAGAACATCTTAATCATGCGACTATTGTACATGACAATCATTGATTTAATTACATAAATTAAATTCAACATGAAACATTCATACATATAAATACAATATTTACATGCCGTAATATAACACACAGAAAACAACATGAAAGAAATTAATATTTTACAATAATAATTTTCCCAGTTGTAGAGTCTCAACTCATATATGTTTTTGGATACAAATCCTCAAACTCTTTGGGTAACTCGTAATTGATCTTGGACAGCCATGGAAAACCTATAGCAAATATAGGATCCTTACAACGTTTCAGGGACATCGAAGGAAAAATAGTATTATTTGCCTTATGCCGTAGATACTGAACCGCTAACCTTTCAATGGCTTTATTATAAGGAACATGTTTTTCCTCACGTTTTACTAATATCTAGATACGAGTAAGTTGTTTTTGCCATATCTTGGGGAAAGTGTTTCTCAGTAATCTGAATCTATTCGGCTGTCCTATCCAATTACCTGCCCAGATAGACTCCTGTAACATGTTATTGAAAGTGATGATATGCGAAATCATATCATCGTTTTCACTCATTCGATATTTATCCATTTCCATCAACATGTCTATATCATCTCCCGGTCTGTGGGTGTCATAATCACTTTTGCAATTCTTCGATAATCGCCATGATTTTTCTGCAACAAATACAAGAAAAATCAATACAATGAAACACAAAGTTACATTGACTAAAATAAACATCACAAAGAATTTATCATAAACACAAAGTTTATATGATAAAACAAATTTATCATGGTCGATTAATACAATATGCAAAAAGGATTAGACATTTAACCATGACGGATCGGAATTACCGAAGCAAACCGATACATACATGACCCACACGGGCCAACACGATAGTCCACGCGCCATTCACGCGCCCCAGGAGTGTCTCACGCGCTTACACGCGCCGGCCACGGGCTCCCACTCGCCCTGACGCGCCCGCACACGCCGGCCAGCCTCGGCCAAAGTCACACGCGCAGATGACATGTCGTCCGCTTGTTCGGTGGCCGTATGACATGTCGTTTGGATCTTTTACTCCTAGCCGACTTGTCGGTTGATCATGTTTCGGATGACATGTCGTCCTTCTCGGTGTTATGTACGACTTGTCGTAAATTAAACGGATGACATGTCGTCTGGAAACGAGGCACACGTACGGCTTGTCGTACAGTATACGGACGACTTGTCGTCCTTCCTCTAAATAACGGATGACATGTAGTACGACTCTTCTGGGAGTGTTTTTCTGGGTAAAATAGATTCAACTAGCCAACTTCTAGGGTCCATATCTTTCTCAATTTTAATCAAAATTAAGAAAATGATATACTAAATTGAAGATCTCATGACTAGTTTTCAAAACATATTTGAACATGCGATTATCAATTTTCTACAGAGAGTTATTACGGCCCAAAGTTGGAAGAAAAGCATTTTTTAAAAACAAAAACCAGAAGCATTTTCAACATTTTTCATGCATGTTCATGCAATTTTTGTGTAATCCAATTAGAATACATGCATTTAAGCTACTGATACCAATGTTAGGAAACATAATCCATAATATATTTACATGTTTGTCCTCTTAGGATCTAACCATACATGTATTACTAGTCCTAAATTATTTACATGCTAATTGAAATAAATCTAAGTTAATCACAACACAATTGCATACCTTTCTTCTTGTAGAGACCTCTTAATCAACTTAATTGATTGCTTAACTCAATAAGCAAATGGTCTTATTATAGGAGGGAAATCAAGTCACTATGTAATCACATGCATTGATTACTATTAATCACATTATTAGGATGCATAATGACCTTTTCTAACCTTCCAAAAATGTTACCATCATGGGTGTACCATTTGTTCCCCATTTAACATTTTACTAATTGTGTCACTTAACAACTCTTGTTGTGCTTAATTATTTGATTAACAACTCTTGTTGTTTACTTAGTAATAAAATCATTACTAATTGTTGTTATTTAACAACACCACATAATTAACTTAATAATTTCCAACATGAAATTATTACTAATTGTTGTTATTTAACAACACCAAATAATTAACTTAATAATTTCCAAATGAAATTATTACTAATTGTTGTTATTTAACAACACCAAATAATCAACAACAATTAATTCCAACAGGTACAATGGCAATGACTTTGTATAACTTATTTCAGCCTAGACAACTGACATTTCTTGAAGATCCAGCTTGCTGGGATATTAGTATTTGCTTTGGGGTTATTAACTCAGAGACTAGTTGTGGCAAATTGAATGTGTATTAGACATGTGAAACATCAGTGAATGGACTCTGGAAATTAGGCCTTATGCCTGGCTTATGGATATGCTGATGTGTGACTATACAATCTGACAATTCTACAACCTTCTCATGGTAATTGATAGCTTCATAGAATTATTAAGCAGATAGTATATATCTCCTATTAAAAAGTTATCTTAAAAAAGTATACTAATATTTATGTCTCCTTGAAAATTAGTTAAACACATGGTTGTGTGTTTTCAAACTTAAGCTTATTTCTTTGTTGATTTTGCTTGTGTTTCTTTCTCTGATAAGAAACAAAAGCAATATTTATGGTTCTTAGGATTGATCTGGCTGTTGTTGATTGCTAAATCAGAGCCATTTTCATAATGTGTTTCATTATTTCTTTGTGCTTAATCAGAGCCATTTTCTTGTGTCTGTATATATACATAAGTAAGCCAAATTTGTTGGAAGATAAAATTTCTCCAATTTATTGTGTAATTGTTTTGATTTTTTGTGGAGTTAGGTCCATTTATGAGAATTTAATATACTCTACAAATGTACAACTGTAGATTGATTATAGATATGGCACGGGGAGCACAGCCAGCTGGCCGAGAGTTGAGCGAGTCAGGTCAGGCAAATGTCCTCATCACATTTCACACCGGAGGCCGATAGACCCTCTGCAGTCTCACTACCCCTTTTTCTACTACTCAGACATCAGTATGATCGACTTGAGCTGGATCATCTCATGCAGCACATAGTTTAATGAGTTGTACTAAACTTATGATTATACCTGCTACTCATGATCAATATGATTTTCGGAAAACTTATCTTATTATTAGTATTATTATTATTATTATTATGATTGTTGTTATATATTATTATTTATTATTATTAAGAAAATAGTAAATATTTATTTACTATTTTATACGCAGGTTTTACATTCGGCCTCTCGCAGGATATGAGAAATATTAAGGAGAATTTACAAATGAGGGCACGCAGTGGACTAAAGTGCCTAAAGACATAAAAGAGTACTATTGTGATGAATTTCATGTATATTATTATTATATGTAAAGTATTATTTGTCATTGTTGACTACTAATTATTTATAAAAAATACTTTTTAATTTACAGAAATTTTATCAGTGGGATTCTGCGCATGCGGTCGCTGTGAGGACTACATGGAATAATGTGTGTAAGAATCGGTATAACGATAAACTCTGTAAATGGCGTTATTGTAAGACACAGAAATTGACGACGTTGTTCTAGGCTCGCGACCTAGTTGGGAGTACGGAGTTAGCCCAGTGGGAACTCTAACCGGAGAATAATGGAGTCGCCACCCGGTGTGAACCGGGAAAATAATTTAAGGCCGCACTCACCCCTCGCTAGGGAAGACCTCAAACCGTTGGTTCAGAATGGTCCCTTAGTTATGCCACTTGTAATGAAATGATTTGTGCAATAACTTAACCGAATCTATGCAACATATATGCTCAAGAATAACTTAGATCTAGTTCGCATTCATCAAAGTAAATCATATGTCTAAGTTTGCATGCTTTAAACGTAAGTCATTACGACGACAAGCATACAATATCACACAACGAACATGTTAAATCATCAAACACAAAGAATAAATAAATAATCACTTAAACACAAACGTAAACCAAAATCCTAATGCGAGAAGCAAATCACTAAATCATGCATAAAGAAATAACATAATCATGCTTAAAAATAAATAACATACTAGATCTAATCATATTAAATAAATAAATAATCTACTAGACTAAATCATGCTAAATAAATAAATAATCTACTAGACTAAATCATGCTCAAAACAAGGTTGGATGAAACGAAAAATATGTGTGTCTCTCAAGTAGTACGTGACATTGTATCCCGAGTGCAAACCGCAATACCGTCCATTTGGATTCGGCTACGAAATTTACGTCCGAGTTTCCATCCGATATACCACAAGACAGAGCACATATTCCGTTCATCCGGAAATCACATCATGCACCCATCCATAATATTCATATGAAATAAAATACTAAAATAAATAAAAATAAAAGATAATAAATCAAGAATGTGCCCTCAGGTCTAACCTCTTAAGTCGTCTCTCGAAAGCGCGGTACGCGGTTGTTGGAAGGGTGGATGCTCCGCAACTCCTCCGGTTCACTGGTTTGACGTTTTCCTTCGCTCTTTCGCTGTTTGGGCTGCTGTTTTTACTCCGTTTTATTGTGGTTTTAAGGGTATTTTTCGGTCATTGTTTTCACTGTATTAAGGGACTGTTTGTGCGGTTTTTTTTAAGGGGTATTGGACTACTGTTTTTGTACGGTTTTTAAGGGGTATTGGGCTGCTGTTTTGTGCAGTTTTAAGGGGTATTGGGCTGCTGTTTTGTGCGGTTTTAAGGCTGTGACGTTGATTTTTGGCTGGTTAGGGAGCTGTTATTAACGTGCTGAAGTAAAGGCTGCATGGAGTGTGAAAAGGGCTTGGGACGTGCTTAGTGGGGGCTGGATGAAGGCTATGAAGGCTGGTCAGAAGGTAAGTGTGGACAACAGGACCTGGGCGACGCCGTTCCTAGGCTCGCGGCACTAGTTGGGAAATACTAAATAATATGGAGTCACCACCCGGTGTGAACCGGGACAAAGATTTAAGGCCGCACTCACCCCTCGCAAGGGAAGACCTCAAACCGTTGGGTTCGGAATGGTCCCTTACTTATGTCACTTGTAATGAAAGGATTTATGTAATAATTTAATCAAGCTTAAGTAACACTTATTTCCAAGAGTATCATGCTTATAAATTCTCATATGCAAAATAAAACTTATGCACACATTTCACACATATCTCACATTTAAAATTGCATGCTTAACATATATCAAAATAGCAACGAACATACAACTTCATTTGCATATTACATTCAGGAAAACACAAGCACACATATTAACCATGCAAGCACACATATGGGCGCTTTTCCAAGTGGTACGTGGAATTGTGTCCCAAGTACAGACCTCATTACCGTCCATTCGGAATCGGCTACGGAATTTACGTCTGGGTTTCCATCCGATATACCGCAAGAAATAATACTCAAATATTACCACGGCATAAGCATATGAATTGTAATACATTAACATATTTGTATTCATACATGGGGGGTAGCTACTAGGAAAACTATGCATGGAATCTAATGAAGAGGACTCAGCTCAGTGGGTGCGCGTTCGCGTAGCGTTCGCGAACGCGTGCGAACGGTAAACAGAAGGTTCGCATTCGTATAGCGTCCGAGAACGCGTTCGAACGGAACCAGACCTGATAAATTATGAAACTAAGAAAGTGCGTGTGGTCGGTGTAGCGTTTGTAAACGCGTTCGAACGGTAAACAGAAGGTTCGCGTTTGTATGGCGTTTGATAACGCGTTCGAACATAAATGAAACAGAATGCTCTCGTTCGTGGGGCGTTTGTTAACGCGTTCGAACGGAAATGAAACAGAATGCTCACGTTCGTATGGCGTTCGTGAACGCGTTCGAACAAAAGTAAGACCTGATGCATGACAAGGAAAAATACATGCGAGTTCAAGTTGCGTTCGTAAACGCGTTCGAACGGGAACAGACCAGATGTAGGAAATGGGACGCAATACATAAATGACAAAATAAAAGGAGGGGGCGCGACGAAGTACTGCCGTAAAGGTGGCCTTTCAGGGCTCTTGATCTCTCAAAGAGAGGACCTTTAGACCAACATACTAAGCCCATGCGCTCGACTGAATCATGCACACATAGAATGAAAAGCAATAATATTAAACATAGTGTGCCCGATTGAACGTATCTTGTATCCAACCGAACACACATCAACCGGCGCGGCGAAGCCTCGTGGTAAAGGGCTTTAGCCCATCCCCATATGGGATCTCACATCGCACTTACTAAGCCCATGCACTCAGTTGAACCATGCATACGAAAATAAAGAGAATCATATCAAACTAAGTATGTCTGATTGAACGTATTTCGCATTCAACCGAACACACATCAATTGGTGCGGCAGAGCATCGTGGTGAAGGATTTTAACCCTCCAATTAGGAAACCTTTCATCGCACTTACTAAGCCCATGCACTCGATCGTATCATACGGGATAAAATAACATGCAGAATTTAAATGACAAGAATTAAATAGACCAAAGCAACACAAAACAAGAGAAAGTGTCGTTTACTCAGTGGTACGTGGAAGTGTGTCCCAAGTACAGACCGCACTACCGTCCATTCGGATTCGGCTACGGAATTTACGTCTGGGTTTCCATCCTATATACCACAAGAGACAACACTCTTCCATTCATCCAATACCCACAATACACATCATACACACAACGAATGCCACAAATACAGGAAATATAATCAAAAATAAATGACCAGAAATTAAATAAGAATAAGTGTGAAAGATACCCTCAGGTCTAACCTTTTAAGCTGTCTCTCGGACTCGCGTTCCACGAAGATCGGAAGGGGTAAAGCTCCGCAATTCTTCTGGTTCACCGGTTTGCTTCTTCCTTCGCTGTTCGGCTACTCGAGCTACTGTTCCGACTCCGTTTTGCTGCTGTTTCCTTATGGTTTTGCTGCCGTTCCCTCTATGTTTTCTGCTTACTGTTGGTGGACTGTTTTGATGTTCTTTTTGATGTGGTTTTGTGTGGTTATTTCAAGGATTATAAGTGTAGTTTATGTTACTGTTTTAAGGGGTTTTAGGGACTGTTTTAGGAGTTGTTTAAGCTGCTGTGTTTGGTGTGATTTTCGGTGATGTGTGGAGTTTTAATGGGGCTGATTTTCGGTGGTGGTCAGGGGTTGTTTCGGTGTTTTGTAATTTTCGGTGGTGTGAGGGTAAGGATCAAAGGAGTGATATGCTTGTGATGTCTAGTATTTCTTGCTATAATTCTTGTGTGAATTGTGTGTGTGAGCTAGAGAGATTGGAGAGGAGGGATGGCTAGGTTAGGGGTTGTTTATATAGAGAAGGGCTAGGGCTTCACTTGTCTCACAAGGAAGAGATTTGTTTCCAAATTAGGAGAGATGAGAAAGGTATACACAAGATTGATGGGGGGACAAAATATTTTAAGTTAGGAAGTTGTAATATTTAATTTGTGTTGGTTTAGGAATACAAATATTTTAGATTGGTAATATCTTATTAGATTAGGAAGTCAAATATATGATTGGCTTTAATTGGTTAGGATTGATTTTAATTAGGTGTATCTTCTTTTTAGTTTTAGTATATAATATATTAATTTGTCTAAGTTAGGCATGATTTTATTTTATGTTTTATTTAATTTGGTAAATGATTTAATTCTTTATTTATTTAATTTAATTAATATTTCATTTAGTTAATGTTTCAATTAATTAATAATTATTTAATTTGGGATGTGTTTTATGGGCTTTGGGGGGCTAAATGGCTGGGGTGCGAGGCTAGCAGCAAAACCAGAAATACTGGCTCCGTTCGAACGCCAATTCGAACGTGGCACGAACGTCCGCAATCTGCACGAGGTTCGACGAAAGTAACGAACGCAGCACCAACGAAGACAGTGAACTTGTGGAATGAACTTGATGACATACTTATTCCGAATTTCCCCTTCGACCTCCGTTTCCCGCAATATCCTTAGCTAAAAAGGTAGTGCCTCCAATTGAGACTCATCATCGGGTTTCACATGCGAAAATGCAATGCTACAGTCGCCCCCACTTTGATGGGACTTGTGCAGTGTGTGACTTTGAACAATCCTATCAAAGTTATGCAATGCATTTTTACTTACCTGGCTCGGCTGCCGCTCGAGTTGAGTTGATACTGCAGCGGACCTCGCTCCTGGGACGCGTCCCATAATTGCAACTTACAACCGGGGCACCTCGACCCTGGGCACCTCGACCCAACACCGCTGACTATAGGGACCTCGCCCTCGAACTGATGATGTAGTGGGCACCTCGACCCTGGGCACCTCGACCCAACACCGCTGACTATAAGGACCTCGCCCTCGAACTGATGATGTAGTGGGCACCTCGACCCTGGGCACCTCGACCTGGAACTACAACTGACAACGGGGGCACCTTACCCTTGCACCTCGACGCACTGGGCCCTCGACCAACACCGCTGACTATAGAGACTCTCGCCCTCGAAATGATGATGTAGTGGGCACCTCGACCCTGGGCACCTCGACCCGGAACTACAACTGACAACGGGGGCACCTCGACCCTGGGCACCTCGACCCAACACCGCTGACTATAGGGACCCCGCCCTCGAACTTAATGTGTGTCTCCATACCTGGAGATGGCATGATTGGGCCCTCGCCCCCAAGCTGATATGGGCCTCGCCCCTTGGGACTCATCCCAAAAACTGAAATTGCGTTGACGTTGCTTGGCTCATTCCCGCCGCTTTCTTTTTTCTTGATCCTGCGAACACAAAACAAAACAAACACAAAGGGAATGCAATGTTACGTGTCTGCATGAATGATTTTCCTATTCCGTTGGGTTAGATCTTCTGCCGACTCTCGTGGTGACTGCTCAGTCTTCTCTCCCTCAGGTAAAGTATTGCTTTAATCTGTCTACGTTGATCGGCTCGGTGAACTCGTTTCCTTCCAAGTCTGATAGCTTCACACTGCTCCTTTCCCATTACCTTCTGCACTATGTAAGGTCCTTCCCAATTAGGTCTGAATTTTCCTCTCGGATCAGTAGTCGACGGCCTCGACTGCTTAAGTACCAAATCCCCTTTTCTGATCTTGGTGGGGCGTACTTTTTGTTGAATGCCCGGGCTAGTCTCTTCTGATACAACTGCATGTGATACAAAGACTTCGTTCTCTTCTCATCCAACAATGCTAACTGATCAAATCTCTGTGCGGCCCATTCCTGTTCCGGTAATTCTGCCTCTGCTAATACCCTCAGGGACTGCATTTCCATTTCAATTGGCAATACTGCTTCCATTCCGTAGACCAAAGAGTAAGGTGTGGACCCTGTTGCTGTTCTTACTGATGTTCTGTACCCCCACAAAGCATACGGTAATTTCTCGGCCCAATCTCGGTAATTTTCTGTTATCTTGGCTAAAATTGTCTTTATAGTCTTGTTGGCTGCCTCAACTGCCCCATTTGCCTGCGGCCTGTATGGTGATGACTTGTGGTGGCCTATCCCATACCTTTGTAACATTGCCTTCGTCTCTCCTTGAAACTGGACCCCGTTGTCTGTCACTACATGATGCGGCATACCATACCGACAAATGAGGTTCCGAGCTATGAACCTTGCCCATCTATTTCGCTGTAACATTACGGAATGATTCAGCTTCCACCACTTTGAGAAGTAATCTACTGCCACCACTATGAAGCGATGCCCATTTGATGCATTTGGTCGAATTTCCCCAATCATATCAATTCCCCATGCTGAGAAAGGCCACGGCTCTGACAACCCATGCAATTCTGTGTGCGGCAAGTGATTCAAATTACCATGTGCTTGACAGTCATGACAGTGCTTTACCATCTTCGCGCAGTCTGTTTCCATGGTTGACCAATAAAAACCTTGTCTTACCATCTTGCGGGACAGATTCAACCCGTTCATGTGCGGACGCACCCGCCCGGCGTGTACCTCTTCCATTACATGTTGAGCTTCTTCCTTTCTTAAACACTTCAACTGAATACGCGTTGGCCTGCCTCTTGTACAGTTCCCCTCTCAAAGTCACATACTGGGACGCTAACTTCTGAATGGCTATTCTGTCTTTTCTGCCCGCCCCTTCCGGGAATTCACCATGTTCCAGATACCTCTGAATGTCATAATACCAAGGTTTACCGTCGTCAACCTCAACTTCCAGAATTCTTTCTATCTCATAAGCAGGTTTACTTGCTGTTGTCAGTACCAACAGTCTCATCACTAACTTCTCTGATTTTCCAAGTCGCTGCCAGTGTAGCCAATGCGTCTGCCATCTGATTCTCTCTCTCGGTAGGTGCTGAAACTTACACTCGGGGATAACCTGTGCCAATTTTCTAAGGTGAAGAAGGTAAGGCTTCAACTGTTCTTCCTTCAATTCCCATTCTCCTCGCATCTGCTGGACTACCAACATAGAATCTCCGTAGATTTCCACACTCCCGGCCTTCAAGGCTATCAATGCTGTCAAACCAAAAGCACATGCTTCATACTCGGCCATGTTATTAGTCACTCTGAATGTCAACCTCTTGGCCAAAGGCAAAGTCTCTCCCTCGGGGGTTACTATCACGATCCCAATTCCGGCTCCCTTGTAATTCACTGCTCCGTCAAAGTACATCTTCCATCTCTGAACTGTTATTGCTTGGATCTCTTCGTCTGAAACTCAAACTTATACTGATCCCCCTCAACAGGTTGCAATGCCAGAAACTCCGCTACTGCTCGTCCCTTGATCACTTTGGAGGTGAGATACTCAATGTCAAACTCTGTCAACAATACCAACCATCGGCCCAGTTTTCCCACTAGTGAAGGCACTGAATGAAGATATTTCAGAGGATCTCCTTTGCCACTACCTGGATCTGTATGACTGGAAATAATGCCGCAACTTTGTGGAAGCCCATACACTGCAAGACATATCTTCTCAACTTCCTGATACCGAGCCTCATACGGAAGCAGCTTCTTACTCAGATAATAAACTGCATGTTCTATCCCTGTCTCATCCGCCTGTACCATCATACCCCCCAATGCTTCTGATTCTATAGCCAAATACAATATCAAAGGTCTGCCCGGTCTCGGAGGTTTCAATACATGTGGCTTTACCAAGTACTATCTGATTCTGTCGAAGGCGGTCTGACACTGTTCATTCCATCTCACTGGCTGATCTTTTCTCAACAGTTTGAAGATAGGCTCACATACCGATGTCAACTTGGCAATAAACCGACTGATGTACTGAATCTTTCCTCGAATGCTCTGACATCCTTTTCTGTCTTTGGTGCAGGCATTTCTGTGATTGCCTTGATCTTTTCGGAGTCTACCTCTATTCCGCCCATTCCCACTGTATGACCCAGCAATTTCCCTGATGTCACCCCAAACACACATTTCTTGGGGTTAAGCCGCAGGTTATATCTGTCAACTCTCTGAAGGAACCTTTCCAATGCCTCAATATGCCCAACTCTTGTTTCTGATTTCACCATCATGTCATCCACATACACCTCAATCTCTTTGTGCATCAAGTCATGGAAAAGTGTAGTGGCCATCCGCTGATAAGTAGCTCCCGCATTCTAAGCCCAAACGGCATAACCTTTTAACAATAGGTACCCCACTCGGTAACAAATGCAGTCTTGTGTTTATCTTCCTCAGCCATGAGAACCTGATTGTAACCTGAAAACCCATCTGCAAACGAATACATAGCGGATAAAGCCGCGCTATCAACCAGAACATCTATATGCGGCAAAGGGAAATCATCTTTCGGACAAGCTTTGTTGAGGTCTCTATAGTCTACACATATTCTGACCTTCCCATCTTTCTTCGGTACCGGTACTATGTTAGCCAACCATTCAGGATACTTTACCACTTCCAGGAACCCCACATCTATCTGTTTCTGAACTTCCTCTCTGACTTTCTCAGCCCATTCTGGTCTCATCCGTCTGAGTTTCTGTTTTACTGGCCTCATATTCAGATAAGTTGGTATTGTGTGCTGGGCAATGTTTCTGTCTACCCCAGGCATGTCCTCATAGGACCAAGCAAACACTTTGGCATATTTGACCAACACTTCTTCTAGTTTCTCCCTTTCTCGGAGTTACTTCTTACTTGCAATCAAATTTCTTTGGGGTTCTCTTGCTTCACTTGCTTAAATTTCTTGGGTCTCAATGATAAATGCAAGTTCTAGCTGTGCAAGATGTTGCTTGATTCATGAGAGTGAATGGAAATGACTCAGGCAAGTAAGCAAAAGAAATGTCTTTATTATT
>SKCR01054548.1:0-29411 GCA_019454045.1 Zanthoxylum bungeanum | reverse complement strand
ATCTAATTTAATTAAATGACGACGCCTCGTAAAGATATTACTAATGCCGTTTACGAATTAATTCTAAATTAATACGTTCGCTCGTATTAAAGTCCAACTTTAATTTCGTAATGAAATCCAATTCATATTAATATATCCAATATATTAATTTTAGCCCATACGAATAAATTAAATAGAAAAATCAAATTTAAGTATTAAATTTATTCTACCGATTAATTCCAAATTAATCGCGTTCTCTCCTTCCGAACACATTTAATCCCAGATTAAATAATACCTCAATTAATCCCAGATTAATTTTCTCCATCTTAATTAATCCCAGATTAATTCTCTCTCTTAATTAATCCCAGATTAATTCTAATTCGAGTCAACTATCATCGGTGAATCTTTGGGAAGCGAACCAAGAGATCCCTGGATATGTTGGCAGTAAATACGGTCATCGGATTATCAGAATACGTGCGTACCTCGTACCACGTGCTTACCGATTTACAAGACATGGTTGGCTTCTAGCAAAGCACCGTGCCTACCCAATTCTCCAGAAATATTCTTACTAGAATATATAATCTATGTCAGGCGTAGTATACGTAGTATTGCGTATAGCGATCCAGTATCGGATGTCACGTGCTAGGCCTGGGGCTGGAATTATGTCTGCCCCGTACTAAGCACATGTCGGATGTCTAGTAACTAGTCTCTATAATCGGATATACATGACCTAGTCATAATATCCCGATGACTGCAGTACTTAAGAGCACTAGTACCGTATCCTACGTGACATCATCTCCACTATGACTGGAGTGATACTTCCGTCTTGACATCACACCCAATACACTACGATTCTCAATATACCCAGCAGAGGCGTACACAGAACAGGCTAAAGCCCTGGACGACCAAAACCAAAGCATATTGATTGTCGCAAGTATTAGCGGTGCAAGTCTTAGGTTAAGACCAAATACGCCTACCCTGATGTCGGACTTCCATAGACACATAATCATGCTACCAATGGAATTCCGATGGGTCTATCCAGAGCGAAGCTGTTTTCCGTACCATCGGTAAACACAACCTCCTATCACACTTGCATAAGTATCCAATACTTAAATATATGAGAACTATGTCGTTGTGCTCCCACAATGCGCACAAGTGTAATACTAGTCTATTCCGCATTATCGATGTCCAATCTCGATAATACTACGACTAGGGATTATTTAATGATTAATCCTTCATGGACTGATACTGTCTCATATCATCTCAATCCAGGAACTAATCATAGGGACCTCCTATCATTTATATATCTAGGTGATCTAATCACAAATGATAAGAGTGCAATCTCCTTGTCAGATAGTTAATTTGTACAACAACACCATGATCTGTACAAATAGTGACGTTATGGGTCATAATTGTCCAACAATCTCCCACTTGGCCTATAGCCAGTCACTCGAGTGTCATATACCCACACTATGTACGGTTCACTCAAACTGCTGAGGAAAGGCTTTCGTCAGCGGATTTGCATGATTATCGTCTGATGCGATTCATACGATCATCACATCGCCACGATGTATGATCCGAACGAATCAAATGAATAGTCGAAGTATATATCTGGATCGTTGATGAGACCATAATTTTTTAGCTTGTGCTGATGTTGTGATATTTTTATATCGTACCGCAAGTGTACGGTGTCAAGTTTTAGTATAAATATGAGTTAAGAGTGTCGAACCCACAGGGATTGTGTTAACTCGCACTAAGTACTACAATGATAATCCTAACTTTATTTAGACAATAAATAATAAAGATTTTTAATAAATAAATAAAATATAAAAATAATAAAAGAGGAGGAACTAATACGATAGAGATTATGGATCCTGATTTCACCTAGCTGTCTCCTATGTATTTTTCATGCCAATTAATCTTTGTTCAGTTATTATTTATAAGTCAAGATCCTAAAATATTCACTCCCTCTCTCGAGTGCCGAGTGAAAATATTATCAACTATAGACTTCGATATCTCTATAAAAATCCAATAGTTAACAACTCATTACGATTTGTGATTCTATTTAACGACTTCAAAGGACTACAGATTCTCTCGAACTCTAGAAAATCCTAGGTTATATTCTCTAGATCTATTCAAAATCCCCTCTCTCGAGTGATAGATTCTAAACATTCATCATCTCAAATTGTGGCCAGCAATCAAGAAGCATTAAACTCAAAAGAATATAAATAATTAATAAAACTTCATTACAAAACTGATAAACAAAATACAAGGTTTGAGCATAGATTACAATCGTTCTCCAAAATAAGGAGTAAATTCATGACAAAAGATAAAACAATAAATAATCAAGCCACGAATTTAATGGAAATCATTAGAGTTCTAAGAAAGAAATAAGAAAATAAAACCCGAATTAAATCTCTTCCTCTCCGGATATTAAAGCATTTGTCTCCTCTTGTCGCTCTTCAATCCTCTCCTTGGATCTCTAAAATTATGTATTTCGTGTTTTGCGCAGTGTATTAGCCTCTCTTGAGTGTTGGATGTAATGTTATATTTATAGTTGAGGCAGGGAGTCTTTGGGTAGCATTAGGATTATTGAAAACCCTAAAATTAATTTCCTGATATGCGCGTACTTTTCTTCTCCGCAGCGCCGCGGCGCCAAATTGTCGGAAATTGTATGGGTGAGGAGGCGCCGCGGCGCCTTTGTTTAATCAATGAATGGGCGCCGCGGCGCTCATTGTTGCTTAATGAATGGGCGCCGCGGCGCCCATTGCTTTTGATGAATGGCGCCGTGGCGCCATTCTCCCTGGAACTTGTATGGGATTTTGGCGCCTCGGCGCCATTCTTCCCTGCTCGTCCTGTGTCTTCCCGAAATTTCCCAAAACACGTGCAATTATTCCCCGATCCATATATTAATTCTCCTATAAATAAAACATAAAATAAATTATAAATCATATTAAATATCTCGAATTATAACAAAATAATAAGCTGAGAATGCCATAATAAGTGGGTATAAACCACACTTATCAAATACCCCCAAACTTAAAAATAAAAACTAAGTTCAAATTAACAAATAAAAATTACTAAATTAACTAAGCCACTTTCGTAGGGATCACGATTGCATTTAGCATATGCAACAAGCCTTTAAACCCCTAGTCGGCCCTAGTGGACGAGTTATAGTCTCGTGAGGGCTTACAGCGACGACACCCACAAACGTCATTCACACACAATCATGCAAAAATATAAAAATAACAAAACATAGTCTCGATAGTTATGCATAAATATATCCTCAAAGAAAGCTTATAAATGAAATTAGAGAACCTTCAAAGTACGCAATTGCAACTCGAATCCATTTCTCGAATAAATTATCTAAGCTAGACTCACGGTGTGTGTGTGTAAAGGTTCATCACAGCTTTGATCTTAAGTAAGCCAACTCAATGATTTCGTTTAAAAATTAGAATCAATGGGTCAAACCAACTTAGATATCTCAATTATGTTCTGTAATTGCCTTATTTTGTGTTCGGTATGGTATGGTTTTTCTTTTATTTTCTTGTTTTTTTTTTCTTTTCTCATTTTTGCATTTTTTTTTTCAACTCACCTACCCTTTAAGGTAGCATTTCTCCTCATGGTGGTCCTAATACTCGCCCATGGGTAGCTTCACGCTTATCGGTTATAGGTGGTTTATTTTCTTTCTTTAGAGACATTTTTCTTTTAGCTATACCATACTTCATAACACTAGCAAATCAAGATAGATATCTAAGCAAACGGTCATTCATCGACATGCAATTTCGTCAACTAGTCACATTGTCAACTACTTAAGTTTTACTGCTAAGAACCTATTTTTAAGTGCTTACGAGTCTAACATAGATCAATTATTCAAGGCATCAGATAAAAGTAAATTAGGCACTTATCGTTTCTAAAATTTCACTCATAAACAAACAATATTATCACGAGATTTATGCTTTACTATCAAAGACTAAAACAAATATATATATTTTTTTTCAAAAACATTTAAACAACTAAATAGCAAGTAAACAACATGCACACACCCCCAAACTTAAAATTTGCATTGTCCTCAATGTAAGATAAATATCAAGAGCAAGAGTGAGGAACAACACTACCGTGCATGGAGTTGATCAGACTCTTGCTGGTTGGAATTTGGTTGCGCGGGCGTTGTATGTCTCGTGCTACCTGCATAAATAACATGCAAATAAATAAATAGCACACAATAAAATAATAAAATAAAATAAAATAAAAAGTAAAGAAAATAATAATAAAAGAAATGCAAGGGTTGCCTCCCCGCTAGCGCTAAGTTTAACGTCTTCAGCCAGACGCAACCACCCAAATGGTTATGGTGGCTTAAAAGTAGTGAACCGGGTAATCTCATCTGTTTTCTTCTTTGGTATCCACCGGTTCTTATGACATGAAAAAGATAGCTTGGCAGGCTGTGGTGATTTATCCATAGATGGTCCCCCAGGATATGTAGATTTCCCTTCAATTGGAAATTCTGGACTGCACATTCGGCAAAATTGGCTCGGTTTTCTTTTTAATCTTCCAGGAATTATCTCTAAGTGAGAACTGGCCTTTCTTTTCCTCTTTTTACGGCCCTTGGGAGTGGTTTCGAGTTTAGCTGCAGAGAATTTTCCTTTATACATGGTTGCATTATGCTCATAGGCTGTTGAAATACTGATTCACCCTGTCTGATTTCAACTCTCTTTTCTACTGTATCTATCATGTGACAGTCTGCATCACCTTGAGAACTCGGCATGGCTCTGAAAACACTGAAGGTGATTTCTTCATATTGACCTCTCATTATCAATTCACCTTTGTTCTCTTCTTCTGTTACTGTTTCCTCCTGAAATACCATTTCATTTTCTTTACTGCCTAAGTCCTGAGAGGTGTCTTAAACTCTTTTCCGCTCCTACAGGTTATAATTTGACTTTGCTCATTAGGGTTGACTTCAGTATCACTCGGAAAATCCCATGTCTGTTGATTGGCCATGGAAGAAGCAAGCAACTCAATTTTTGCTTCTAAAGATTTCATATTTGCCTCTATATTGCCCATTCGTGTTTCGATATTATCCAGCATTGACTCATTCTTCTCAACCTCTCTGAAGCTGTAGCTACAAACGTGATCATGAGGTCTTCTAAGGAAGGTTTCTGCTCAACTTTTGGATAATTGAAGCCATGAGGAGGTTGCAAAATGTTCTCCATATCAGCATATGAAAAATTCGGATGATATAATAATTAAGCATATGACTGCCTCTACAGTTGTTGAAGTTCCAATTGTTCACATACTGTACTTGTTCAAATCCTGCTCCTCTGTTGGATAAAAATATTCCATTAGCAGAAACAGCTTCAATAGACGGTTGACTCATTTGATTTATCAATACTGCTAGATGAGTCGTGAAGGACGATACTTCAGCTATCAGTGCACTAACAGGATCTGCCATTGGTTCTTTTCAAACTCACATCGTAAAAAAATAAAACAAAAATAAAAATAAAATAAAATCAAATCAAATAAAAAAAGAAATAATAACAAAAATAAAAATAAAACTTAAGACAAAAATAAAGGAAATAAAAATAATAAATTAAAATTAAAATTAAAATTAAAATAAAATTCTAAATTAAAGCTAAAATTACTTGGTAGTAGTATTAATGTGAATTAAACAAACAATCCCCGGCAACGGCGCCAAAAACTCGTTGTGATATTTTATATCGTACCGTAAGTGTACGGTGTCAAGTTTTAGTATAAATATGAGTTAAGAGTGTCGAACCCACAGGGATTGTGTTAACTCGCACTAAGTACTACAATTGATAATCCTAACTTTATTTAGACAATAAATAATAAAGATTTTTAATAAATAAATAAAATATAAAAATAATAAAATAGGAGGAACTAATACGATAGAGATTCTGGATCCTGATTTCACCTAGCTGTCTCCTATGTATTTTTCATGCCAATTAATCTTTGTTCAGTTATATTATTTATAAGTCAAGATCCTAAAATATTCACTCCCTCTCTCGAGTGCCGAGTGAAAATATTATCAACTATAGACTTCGATATCTCTATAAAAATCCAATAGTTAACAACTCATTACGATTTGTGATTCTATTTTAACGACTTCAAAGGACTACAGATTCTCTCGAACTCTATAAAATCCTAGGTTATATTCTCTAGATCTATTCAAAATCCCCTCTCTCGAGTGATAGATTCTAAACATTCATCATCTCAAATTGTGGCCAGCAATCAAGAAGCATTAAACTCAAAAGAATATAAATAATTAATAAAACTTCATTACAAAACTGATAAACAAAATACAAGGTTTGAGCATAGATTACAATCGTTCTCCAAAATTAAGGAGTAAATTCATGACAAAAGATAAAACAATAAATAATCAAGCCACGAATTTAATGGAAATCATTAGAGTTCTAAGAAAGAAATAAGAAGATAAAACCCGAATTGAATCTCTTCCTCTCCGGATATTAAAGTCTTTGTCTCCTCTTGTCGCTCTTCAATCCTCTCCTTGGATCTCTAAAATTATGTATTTCGTGTTTTGCGCAGTGTATTAGCCTCCCTTGAGTGTTGGATGTAATGTTATATATAGTTGAGGCAGGGAGTCTTTGGGTAGCATTAGGATTATTGAAAACCCTAAAATTAATTTCCTGATATGCGCGTACTTTTCTTCTCCGCAGCGCCGCGGCGCCAAATTGTCGGGAAATTGTATGGGTGAGGAGGCGCCGCGGCGCCTTTGTTTAATCAATGAATGGGCGCCGCGGCGCTCATTGTTGCTTAATGAATGGGCGCCGCGGCGCCCATTGCTTTTGATGAATGGCGCCGTGGCGCCATTCTCCCTGGAACTTGTATGGGACTTTGGCGCCTCGGCGCCATTCTTCCCTGCTCGTCCTGTGTCTTCCCGAAATTTCCCAAAACACGTGCAATTATTCCCCGATCCATATATTAATGCTCCTATAAATAAAACATAATAAATTATAAATCATATTAAATATCTCGAATTATAACAAAATAATAAGCTGAGAATGCCATAATAAGTGGGTATAAACCACACTTATCAGCTGACGCCTAGCTCAGCTCCTTTCAGAACTATATCTAATCTAATTAGATTTATCATCGACCCAAATGGCTTCTATTACTGCCTCAGCCGCAGCAATAACCCGCATTTGTTGTTTATTCGGTAATAGTATCTTGCTTTGAAGATTTCCAGCTTACTGTTCCGTTATTCAAACTGTATTGTACCATTATTTTTATCGGTTAGGAAACTTACAGCAGTGATCCTAGTCACTTCAAGTTCTCATTCTCCATAGTCTAAGACATCATCCTTAGTTCTCTAAGATACTAACGGATGTTCTTAATATCAATCCAGTGACTATCACACTTGGATTGACCTGTTTGTGACTCCATATGCTCAAAGCGTATGAGACACCAGTGTAGGCATTGCATTTTTGCATACCAGCCCGATGATGAGCCTCGTACGGAGGCACTACCTTTTAAGTTGTGGAAGTCGTAGACAACGGTCGTCGGAAGGGAAAAGTCAAGAATTGACGTTTTATCGGATTTGATTCGCTCGTTTAGCTTCGGGATTATTCGTAGGATTTCCGTTTCAAAATCATCCTTCGCCCAAAACCCTATCCTCGCTCTTTCTCACGCCTATCCTCTCTCCCTAACTTTTCATGCATATGCCTCTTCAACTTCCATGCAAACCCTAAGCCTCATTTGCCACCTTTCACGTGAACTATGCAAAACCATGCAACAAAATCCCATTCGTCTACCCTACCCTTCATTTTCCAAACCATTTAATTAAACAACCCCTCCCCTCACGTAAATCACACACAATTGCAACACAGAAAAATTCAAACCAAACAAAACAAACAAATAACAACAAGACAAAAACCTTAAATAAACCTTGCCACTCACACACCCAACACCAAGAAACACAACCTAAAATAATAAAAAATCACACAAATTCAATCAAACATTAAATATAAAAGCCACTAACCATTAAATATTCCCTCCATTTTCTACTTCCCCCACCTCACGTCCCACCTTCCTTTCCAACAAGTCAACAAAACCTAAGCAACTTCCCCCCACTCGCCGAAAGCACCTCACCTTCCCCTCACCCATTTTCAAAACAAAACCCCACCTATTAAATAATTGCCTCCCTTTTCAAAAAAGAAAAATCAAAAGTCTTTCTCCATTTAATGAGCATTCCCCACCTCAACACCCTTCAACCTTTATAAAATGGAAACAAACCAACTTTGCTCCCCCAGCTTGAAGAATCCACGTGAAACCATTCCCATTCTTATCAAGAGCCACTCACCCTCCATTCAAAACAACACCATGCACAGCCTAATCAAATAAACCCTCGCTACCCCCTCATTCTTCACGCACCTACTACCTCACTTCAGCCCCTCATCTTCACGCTTCTACTATCTCACGACAGCTAGCTAATTTCACGTACCAAAACTGCCCACAAAGCTAGAAACCATGCACGTGAAATATACATAAACCCTAAAAGAATTGCCTCACACCACACTTCACCCATCAATCATCAGTCCACCACTCACGCCATTGCACTCCAACAGCCCTTAGCTATTCACGCACACAAGCCACCTTCTTCACTCACAAACCTGAAGCCGTAACACCTTAACCCTTCAACAGCCCATGCACCTAGCTCACGTCTAACCCTTCAATAGCCCATGCACCTAGCTCACGTCTAACCCTTCAATAGCCCATGCACCTCACTGTTTCACGTAAAAGACCATCCCTCACTGCTCTCTCATAAAAACAACTCTCAGCTCCTCACACTAAAACCCTAAAAGTCCCTACCCACTCAGGCCCTGCTCTCTCCCTTGCGGCATCATCTCTCTCAACCCACTGCACCCTTCTCAGCAAACCTTCACGCACACTCACTAACCCACTCACACAGCCCCTTTACGTAACCAAATAGCCCTTCTTACAGCTGCGCACAGACCACTTAGCAACACTTCAACAGCCCCTAGCACTGCCAGCCACGCAAACTGCCACACAAGATTCCCCACAGCATGCCCAAAATAGCCACTGCACTGCCATATAAACCACGCCTATTACCCTCATTTTAGACCTGAAGTTCACGCCCCTAATTGCCCCATTTTAGACCTGAAATACACGTCTAAACTGCCTCCCTAACCAGCCCTCATTTCACGAAAATACCTCACCAAAACACCCTCATTTTTCCCCTTTGCAGTTCACGCCCAAACACCTTCAAAAACTGCCACAACTAGCACTCTTCACTGCCTCATTTAGTCCCCCTCAAGAACAACAGCCCACTGCCCTCAAAAATTACCAAAACAATCCCTAATTCACTACCAACCAGTAAACTAAGTGGTGTGACCTGAATCGCAACGAAACGAAGTGGAAACAGTGAGCAAAACAACGAATCAGCGAAGGAAAACGTCAAAATAGTCACGGAATTTTAGCCCTTCCGACGGCCGTATAACGCGCTTCCGAGAGACGACACAAAAGGTTAGACCTGAGGGTTTATATTATTGAATTTATTAACATGAAATAATGATTTAGAAAATGTGTTTTATGATATCTAGCATGAATAATTAGATTAGCATGTTATCTAATTTAAGTTGTGTGAATTAATTCTTTAGAAAGCATGTAATTTATTTTACCTCACATGATTTAGTAGTTTAGAAGATTATTTACCTTTGAGGAATGATTTGGCCTAGTATGTTTTCCTTTAAGTATGACTTAGTTATTTACCTTTCGTAATAGGAATTTAATTTATGTTATGTTTAGATCATTAGTTATTTAACATGGTTGATGTGTGATATCATGTGTTTGTCGTAATGAAAAGTTTACTGTTGAAGCATGCAAACCTAGAATTTAGACTACTTTGACCAACATGTATGTTGAGTAGACTTGGTTACTATTGCACAAATCCATTCATTACAAACGACATAAGTAAGGGACCATTCCGAACCCAACGGTTGAGGTCTTCCCTTGCGAGGGGTGAGTGCGGCCTTAAATCATTTTCCCGGTTCACACCGGGTGGTGACTCCATTATTCTCCGTTTAGTCCCCCGTGGGCTACTCCGTACTCCCAACTAGGCCCTGAGTCTAGAACAGCATGCGTCGCCCAGTTTCTGTGTCCTACAACCAGGTCACGTATATTTTTCAATGTACGAGTTCTCAGAGAGTGTTAAGAATTTTAAATCTATCCCAGTAGACCTTTATTCCTAGAATAAAGGTTGTTTCTCCCAAGAATTCTAAGGAGAATTTTCATGAAAGCCAAGCTTTCACCGATTGTAATATGGGAATATCATTTCCAAGAAATGACATATCATCATTATTTAGGACAGTCACTTTTAGTGCGCTCCCACTAACCTCCTTATATACACAAGAATCATTTCTCGTTTTGAATTAAATCATAAACCATTATGATTACATCAAAATGATAATTCCAAGAACCTAATGCTTGCTTCAATCCAAACATGGATCGAATAACCCGCAAACCTTGTTTGCTAGTTTTAGTACGACAAAACCGCTAGGATGTTGTAAACATCCTCCAGAAGGTTTGCTTTTCAGGAAAGCGATTTTTCGGTTCAGCTGCCATATTTCATAAATGAAACATCAGCATCAACAAGCATTATCCAAATGGATTTAACGTGGCAACAGGTAAAAGATTTCGTTGTAATCAACACAATGTTGATAATGATATCTTTTAGCTACAAGCCTAGCTTAGTATGTTGGTATGTTTCCATCCACGTATGTCTTCATTGAAGACTTATATAGTACCAATAGGCACAATGCCTTGCGGTACAACAACTAGTGTCCAAACATAGTTGTTATACATGGAATCCATTTCGGACTCATGGCACTTTGCCATAATAGGGAGTCGATACCTTGTATCACTTTCTCATACGTAGTCAGTTCGTATTCCTCAATAAGATTGACATCTTTATGAGGTGAGATCAGAAACTCATACCCCAGGTTGTTTTCTGACTCTCTCCTACCTACGTTGTTCTTGTGTATTCGAAGATTATTGGTATAGCTTCATCCTTGATGAACTGTTTGTGTTCCACTAAGGACTTGGTGCCTTGAACAGTATAACTCCGATTTTTCATCGAGTTTTACTATCCTCCCACTTACCACTGCATATCGGTATTCCTTTTAGGAAAACCGCATGGTGATCAACAATTACATAGTTCTCTAGTGAGTTGTATAAGTATTATACTTTGGTTTCCTTAGGATAACCAATTACATTAGGCACTTATCCAATTTGGGTTCTAGTTTGGTATCATCCAAACGTATGCCTAGCATTCCCAAATCATCAGGAGTGAGAAAGCCCAGTTTCTTTCCTGTTTATATCTAATATGAAATCTGTCAAACAGATTTTTATGGAACCTTATTCAAAATAAGTATTGTACTGTTAATGCTTATCCCTTTTGAAGGAAAATGGTAGCTCAGAGAGACTCATGATTAACCTTATCATGTCCAACAAAATTCGATTTCTCCGTTCGGACACACCATCAAATTGACGTATTCCGGGAGGAGTCCTTATTGAAAGAATACTATACTCTTTCAAGTATATGAGAAACTTATTGCTTAAGTATTTTCATCATGGTCAAACCGTGATGTTTTAACACTTTAGCCGATCTGTTCGTCTATTTCGTGTCGAAACTCTAAAAGTTTCTGATTTGTGTTCTTCAAAAGAAACACAACCATAACGCGATGCCACATCCGTAAAGGTCACGAAATATTCATATCCACCTCTAGCGTAGCTAGACATGGGCCCACTTACGTCACTATGAACAAGGGCTAATTGATCGGTGGCACTTATACTTTTACCAAGTAAAGGTGTTTTAGGCACTTTGCCCAATAAACTAGATTCGTAGACTTCATTTGAATGGAATCAAATCCGTCCTAGTATCCACTCTTCAAAAGTGTGGATATACGAGTCTTGTTTAATTGTGTCCCAGACAACACTGCCACAATAAGTCTCATCTGATCAAATCAGTTTGAGCTATTTGTTTGTCATGTTATATGTTTGAGATTTATTTATATTAAAATATAAATACTGTTATTCACATATAATGTGTTTATCTCAATATCATCTTTATAAAATAAAACACTTTAGTGTTCTAGAATATAAAGGTATACTCGCAACGAGTTGTACTCGATATAGAGATAATATCTCTAGTCAAACTAGTTACATTACAACAGTTTCCTAATTTAAGTACACACCCGAAGGGTAGTTCCTAAACTTAGGTATCTATGGGAAAACAACGACTTTCGTCCCGTTTCCGATTCGCAGATTAATCTCAATTGAAGTCAGTATCCTACTCATAGCAGATTCTGCACATCAATGCATATTTATGTATCACACTTAATATTTAAAATCCAATTTTAATACTAGTAGTGTACACTTTTATGACAAACATATTTGAAGTTAGAGCCTTGCTCGTCTTCAATTCCTTTATGTCTGCTTTGTCCATACGGCAGTCACGCTTCAATGACTCTGTTTGCCACAATTTAGACAGACATTTTGGGATATGTCATTTATCTTCCTAGAAGATTATAATGATTTTGCCTTTGCCCATTTCAACATTCCAGAAGCCTTTGGCCAAGCCTTGGGTTTCTAGAATATCGAAGTAAGATGCGCCTTGCGCTTCTTGCCCTATTGAAAACTTTGGCTTGGCTCCTTGAGCATAGCCATTAACTCTCCAAGAGTTAATTATTGCAATTATAATACTTCAAAGATCTAAGAATAAATCTATGAAGATCCTTCAATTTCTTCATCATACTTTAAGGATCTAATCCTTAGTTCTGATTAAGAAAATAAGGAGTCATTTTGACAAGTATAATGGATTAAGCACTAAAGTTATCATCACATGAATCTTCCAAAGATCATGCTCTACTATTTGCTTAACTCTGGGCTTAGGCCTAATATGTTATTTTATCAAATAAAGTAACTTATTAGTTTCCAGGACCATCCTGAAATTTTATTCCCAATTTGAAAATTAAAGTCGTTTAAACACATTTTCCTAGGATTATGTTTTAAACACTAATCTTTTAGTTTAATCTTGATTCTAATAGTCCAACTATTAAATCAACGTTTTCGGGTACAATCTAATGTAATGATTACTATAGTCTAACTATATAACTAATTACAATTTTATTGGTTAAAATTAAATATATATATTGATTACTATAATCCAATTATATAATCAACTATAAATGATCGGTAAAATTCAAATATATTGATTACTATAATCCATTATATAATCAACTATGAATGAAGGGTAAAGTTCAAATATATTGATTACTATAATCCAATTATATAATCAACTATAAATGAAGTAGTTTGAATACAGTCCAACTGTTTAATTAAAACAACAATTAAATATTAGTCCAACTAATATATAATATATATTTGACGAATGATATTGATTGAGCGCGTATGGCAAGTAATTAAACGAATATTGCAATTTAATTCTCGCCTCCCACTATTTTTTCGGCGAGCCTCTAACCCTCTGTGGAGTACTCGGGAAACCTAGTTTCCTAGTGGGCTAGGATCCCGTTAAATAACACACAATCTTGACTTTGGCCAACAAATTGTATGATACTTAACTAGGTAGATTTCTGAGATCAATTGGATCTAATCCAATTCCTAGATCCAGTAGGTGGACATCCAAGTCCGAAACATATATCTTATATATGACAATATATCGAATATATTACCTAACCTTTTTCCTCTGAATCAACTAAGCCTTGGCTTTGGCACAACAAACTTAAAGATCACAGTTAAGTGGAACCCATTGACATGGAAAGCTTCGTAATCAATGTCGATGGACAAGAAGTGATCTTGACTTTGGCCAACAAATCACGACTTGGACAAGACACCGATATGGAACAAAACTCTCATGATTCAAACACATCCGCAATTGACAAAGGTCTTGACTTTGGCCAACAAACCAATGTCAACTTTGGATCTTGAGTAAGAATCACTCAACGGAAGGAAAAACGCTTAATATGTTTTGAGGGTTTTTCGCGTGCAAATTGGCAACCAATTTATTATCTTTGTTAAGGTCTCATCATCATACACCCTTAAACATGCATTCTAAATACATAATAAAGCGCGTATAAATAAATAAATTAATAATGATATACGGATGGATATGTCACAAATTGTTCCTAGAACAAATCACTCCCTTTCCTCTCCCCGGCTAGAACTATTCTAACTTCTACCCAATTACATAATACAATAAAGAAATGAGATAAAAGGCTGGACACGCAGGTCCAATTTAAATAAATTCTAAATTTATTACAATTTCCAAAATTGCCCTCGCCCTTCTAATATCCATCCGATATACATTATTCATACAAATCATGTTATTCAATCAATCTAATCCAATTAATTAATCTTTGAATTAATGACCATCCAATGTTCAAACAACGATTTGATATGCACGAGTCCAACTCGTTTAAGAATAAATACTTAAAGTACGTATTCTTGAATTATATCGAACTACAACTTTAAATCCAATTTATTTGTATTCAATACTAATTCCAAATTTAATTCCAAATTAAATATTTACACTTACTTATAAGCCTTAAAGACTTGGATTCCAAATCCAATCTTAATGGGTCTCAAAGGCCCAATAACATCCAATGTCATTTCAATTAAAGTCCAATGGGATTTTAATTGATTCTTAAGGCATGGGCTTTGGCCATAATGGATCAAACCCAAAATGCCAAGGCCCAATAGGAATCACCATATTGCCAACAAATCAATTTAGGCCCAATTTAAATTCTTTAAAGGGCCAAGTGATGTATTTGGACTTTATGGAATTGGTTTTGCGCCCAATTGGATCCAATCCAAAAGTCCAAAACCAAACTTAGTCAAACCAAGCCCATTAAGCCCAAATACACACTTTTAGCCCAATTCTTAATTAAAGGCTTATTAAAATAATTATAATATTCCAAATATCACAATTACTTTAATTAAAGTGTATTAGCCATGATTAATTAATTAAACTCAATATTTCCAAAATACTAATTAACTTAATTAATTATGCTTAATCCATCAATTTATGCTTAACACAAATTGAAGCCAAAACACATCATTTCATGCTCAACACAAATTGAATCCAAAATTCATCATTTCATGCTCAACATGCTCTTTGATTTTAACATAAACATTATTGACTTTGATTCCAATCCAATCAAACCAACAATCAACATTTAATCTAGCATTTAAACACATCCAATGATGTTACAAAAAATAAAAAAACTGCAGTCCCATGCACTGCAACTTTCGGCCAAGGTAAGGGAAATTTAAAATTTTGATCCAATCAATTATTTCAAATCTAATCATGCATAACTCTAAGTTATCATATTCTAAACATGCTCAAAGCATCAATTTGAAGAAATCATGCTCAAAACACAAAAGCCCCAAATTTTAGTCTCATGAACCCCTAAATTTTCATGCTTAAAATTGGCTATTGATACCATTGTTAGTGTTCCTCGAACATGCCAAGGATCTAATAAGCAAGAAAAGGTGTTCATAAATTCATTATAAGTTGCAGAATTACTTACATTGAATGGATTTGAGCTTTTAAAATTTTGAGAAGAAGATCTCCAAGATCCTTCATTTGTTGATTCCAAGCTTTGAGTTGGTTTCCAAGATCCTTCCTTTGATGATTCCAAGCTTTGAGTTGTTTGAATGAAGATCTCCAAGATCCTTCCTTTGTTGATTCCAAGCTTTGAGTTGGTTTCCCTATCACCTTAGTTGATTCCATGAAGTGCTAGCTTTGTTGATTTTGCAACAAAATCAAAGAGAAGAGAGAGAGGAAGCTCACGCCCATTAGGCTTGGTATTAGGGTTTTCATTTGTTTCAAGTGTTGTATTACACAAGTGAAGAGAGAGAGAAGGCTTTTGGTAAAATCCATTTTACCCTTTTCACCTAAACTAGGTGGTTGGGTAAATGGTTTTACCAAAACCATTACAAGGTGGTTGGATGGTTGGTGGCTTGGCATAAATGCCAACTACCCTCCCAACTACCACATGTGAAGTGGGCCCCAAATTTGAATTCAAAATTCAAATGGATTCTACGAATGTTTTCCGCGGCTCGGATTCGTTTAATCCGATTAAACAAATTTCCGTCGCTAAATAATTAAATCTAATTTAATTAAATGACGACGCCTCGTAAAGATATTACGAATGCCGTTTACGAATTAATTCTAAATTAATACGTTCGCTCGTATTAAAGTCCAACTTTAATTTCGTAATTAAATCCAATTCATATTAATATATCCGATATATTAATTTTATCCCATACGAATAAATTAAATAGAAAAATCAAATTTAACTATTAAATTTATTCTATCGATTAATTCCAAATTAATCACGTTCTCTCTCTTCCGAACACATTTAATCCCAGATTAAATAATACCTCAATTAATCCCAGATTAATTTTCTCCATCTTAATTAATCCCAGATTAATTCTCTCTCTTAATTGATCCCAGATTAATTCTAATTCGAGTCAACTGTCATTGGTGAATCTTTGGGAAGCGACCCAAGAGATCCCTGGATATGTTGGCAGTAAATACGGTCATCGGATTATCCGAATACGTGCGTACCTCGTACCACGTGCTTATCGATTTACAAGACATGGTTGGCTTCTAGCAAAGCACCGTGCCTACCCAATTCTCCAGAAATATTCTTACTGGAATATATAATCTATGTCAGACGTAGTATACGTAGTATTGCGTAAAGCGATCCAGTATCGGATGTCACGTGCTAGGCCTGAGGCTGGAATTATGTCTGCCCCGTACGAAGCACATGTCGGATGTCTGGTAACTAGTCTCTATAATCGGATATACATGACCTAGTCATAATATCCCGATGACTGCAGTACTTAAGAGCACTAGTACCGTATCCTACGTGACATCATCTCCACTATGACTAGAGTGATACTTCCGTCTTGACATCACACCCAATACACTACGATTCTTAATATACACATCAGAGGCGTACACAGAACCGGTTAAAGCCCTGGACGACCAAAACCAAAAACATATTGATTGTCGCAAGTATTAGCGGTCCAATCTCAGGTTAAGACCAAATACACCTACCTTGATGTCGGACTTCCATAGACACATAGTCATACTACCAATGGAATTCCGAGGGGTCTATCCAGAGCGAAGCTATTTTCCGTACCATCGGTAAACACAACCTCCTATCAAAATTGCTTAAGTATCCAATACTTAAATATATGATAACTATGCCATTGTGCTCCCACAACGAGCACAAGTGTAATACTAGTCTATTCCGCATTAGCGATGTCCAATCTCGATAATACTACGACTAGGGATTATTTAATGATTAATCCTTCATTGACTGATACTGTCTCATATCATCTCAATCCAGGAACTAATCATAGGGACCTCCTATCATTTATACATCTAGGTGATCTAATCACAAATGATAAGAGTGCAATCTCCTTGTCAGATAGTTAATTTGTACAACAACACCATGATCTGTACAAATAGTGACGCTATGGGTCATAATTGTCCAACAGCTATGACTCCGTAATTCCGTCGTCAAAATAAGGGATTGGATCCCTATGAGATGATGGCGAAGTTGCATGATCTTCACCGATCTAATCTTAGATCGCAAAGATATGAGTTGCAGAAGAAGCTCTTCCGCGCTCGCATGTTAGAGGGTACGTCTGTTGATCACCATGTGTCACAGATGATTACTGACATTGAGTAGCTGGGACAGATGGGCATTGTCTTCGAGGCTGAGACTTCAGTAGATTTGATCTTACAGTCTCTCCCCGACACTTGGAGTGGGTTCATCATTAACTACAATATGTTGAACCAAGACCAAACTCTTGGAGAGTTGATGTCCACACTGCGTGAAGCAGAAAAAGAGCTTCTAAAGGGCAAGAAGCGTGAGGCGCACTTCGCTTCAACATCTTAGACTCTGAGGGCTTGGCCCAAGGCGACTGGAGGTGTAAAGAAGAAGAATAAGAAGAAAGGTAAGGCCAAATTGTCAAAACCTTATGGGAAGGGTAAGGACAAATCTCAAGATGTATGTCTGCAGTACGGGCGGGGTCACTGGAAGCGTGACTGCCACGATTACAAGGCACACATGAAGGAAATCAAAGCGGGCAAGGCACCAACTTCAAATATGTTTGTTATAGAAATAAACATGTCAACTACTAGTTTTAAAAATTGGATTTTTGATTCTGGTTGTGGTACTATATATGTACTGATGTGCATGATCTGCAGATTAGCAGGAGACTGGCCTTAGGAGAGATTGACCTCCGCGTTGGAAATGGGACACGAGTCGCCGTTTTGGTCGTTGGCACTTTTGTTTTGGAACAGCCCTCGGGGCATGTACTTAAACTTACAGACTGTTATTATGTACCTAGTTTGACTAGGAATATTATATCTGTATCTATGTTAGCCCAATGTGGGTATACTTTTGTATTTAGAAACACTGGGTGTTTTATGTATAAAAATGATATGGAAATTTGCACTGGTGATGTAAATAATGGTCTTTATATTTTGAATATGAATCAATATCAAACATGTAATGTAACAAACAAATGGCTTAAAGTAAGTAACAAAGATGAAACTTATATGTGGCATTGTCGTCTGGGACATATAAACAAGATAATTATATCCACACTTTCGAAGAGTGGGTATTTGGACGTATTTGATCCAAATTCATATGACGTCTTTGAATCTTATTTATTAGGCAAGATGCCTAAATCACCTTTAGCGGTAAAGGTGCACGTGCCACCGAACTGTTAGCCCTCATTCATAGTGACGTATGTGGGCCCATGTCTAGCCAGGCTAGAGGTGGATATGAATACTTCGTAACCTTTACGGATGATGCATCGCATTATGGTTATATGTATCTTATGAGACACAAGTCGGAAACCTTTGAGAAATTCAAAGAGTTTCGACATGAAGTAGAAAAATAGACTGGCAAAAATATTAAGACATTACGGTCGGACCGTGGTGGCAAATACTTAAGCAATGAGTTTCTTGATTACTTGAAAGAATATGGTATTCTTTCACAGTGGACTCCTCCCGGAACACCGCAATTAAACGGTGTGTCCGAACGGAGAAACCGAACTTTATTAGACATGGTAAGGTCTATGATGAGTCGCACAGAGCTACCTATTTCCCTATGGGGATATGCATTGAACAGTGCAATACTTATTTTGAATAAGGTTCCGTCAAAGTCTGTTCAACAGACTCCGTATGAGATATGGACAGGAAAGAAATCAGGTTTCTCATTACTGAAGATTTGGGGTTGCTAGGAATACGTCAAACATTTGGAAGGTACCAAACTAGAACCCAAATCGGATAAATGCTTATTTGTAGGATATCATAGGGAAACCAAAGGATATTACTTCTATCACCCATAAGAGAACAAAGTATTTGTTGCTCTATATACGATTTTCTTTGAGAATGAATTCCTTAATGCAGTGGTAAGTGGGAGGAAAGTATAACTTGATGAAAATCGGAGTGATACTATCATTGGCACAGAATCCTTAACGGAACATGAACAGTCCATCAGGGATGAGACTGTACCACAATCTTCGAATACACAAGAATCACGTAGGTCGGAGAGAGTCAGAAAACAACCTGAGAGGTATGGGTTTCTGATCTCACCTCATGTGGATATTAATCTTATTAAGGAAGACGAGCCGGCTACGTATGAGGAAGCGATACAAGGTATCGACTCCGGTTTATGGCAAGATTCCATGAATTTCGAAAAGGATTCCATGTACACCAACCAAGTTTGGACACTGGTTGATGCACCAAAAGGCATAAAGCCTATTGGTTGCAAATGGGTCTTCAAGAAGAAGACTGACATGGATGGCAACGTACAAACGTACAAAGCTAGGCTTGTAGCGAAAGGGTATCGTCAACGACATGGTGTCGATTATGATGAAAATTTTTCACCCGTTGCCATGATTAAATCCATTCGGATTATGCTTGCTATTGCTGCATATTTCGATTACGAGATATGGCAGATGGACGTCAAAACCGCTTTCCTTAACGGAAACTTTTGGAGGATGTTTTTATGCAACAACCTGACGGTTTTGTCGTACCAAGACTTGTAAACAAGGTTTGTAAGTTAAATCGATCCATTTATGGATTGAAGCAAGCATCGCGTTCTTGGAACCAACGTTTTGATGAGATCATAAAAGAATATGATTTCGTTCAAAACGAGGATGATCCTTGTGTATATAAGAAGGTTAGTGGGAGCGCACTGACATTCATTGTCCTTTACGTTGATGATGTATTTCTTATTGGCAATGACATTCCCATGTTAACATCGGTGAAAGCTTGGCTTTCATTAAAATTCTCCATGAAGGATCTGGGAGAAGCATCCTTTATTCTAGGAATAAAGATCTTCCGGGATAGATCTAGGAAGCTGCTTGGACTCTCCCAGAGCACGTACATTGACAAAGTGTTGAAGATATTCAACATGGATCAGTCCAAGAGGGGACTGTTGCCAGTGTCACATGACGTCACTCTATCTAAGGACATGTGTCCTAAAACTCAAGATGAGAGGAGACAACATGAGTCGGATACCGTTCACCTCGGCAGTCGGATCGATCATGTATGCCATGATATGTAAGAGACCTGATGTCTCATATGCTTTGAGCATGTGTAGTCGCTATCAGGCCGATCCAGGTGAAGGTCACTAGATGGCGGTTAAGAATATCCTTAAGTATCTTGGACGAACTAAGGATGCTTTCTTAATCTATGGAGATGGAGAACTTGAGGTAACTGGGTATACCGATGAAAGTTTCCAAACCGATAAAGACGACTGCAAGTCGCAATCCGGGTACATATTTTGTTTGAACAACGGAGCAGTAAGCTAGAAATCTTACAAGCAATAGACTGTTGACGATTCAACAACAGAAGCGGAGTACATTACTGCAGCAGAAGCAGCAAAAGAGGCAGTTTGGATCCGTAAATTCCTAATTGGATTAGGAGTATTCCGTTAGCAGCTGAGCCCGTTCCATTGTATTGTGATAATAACGGGGCTATAACGCAGGCTAAGGAACATCGGTCTCATGAACGATCCAAGCATGTTCTTCGATGTTTCCATCTGATTCGTGAGATCATACATCGTGGCGATGTGAAGATTGAGAAGGTCGCATCAGAGGACAACATTGCAGATCCGCTGACGAAAGCTATTCCTCAGCAAAGGTTTGAGCGACATGTACATAGTTCAGGTGTTAGATGCTTGAGTGACTGGCTATAGGCCAAGTGGTAGATTTTTGGACAATTATGACCCATAGCGTCACTATTTGTAAAAGACATTGTGGTTTTTGTACAAATTAACTATGTGACAATGGAAATTGCATTTTATCATTTTGTAATTTGATTACTTAAATATATAAATGATAAAAGTCCTTATGATTAGTTCCGGATTATTAGATATGAGACAATATCAATCCATAAAGGTTTAATAATTAAATATCCCTAGTCGTAGTATTATCGAGACTGGACATCGATAATGCGGAATAGACTAGTATTGCACTTATGCGTGTTATGGAAGCGTAACATCATAGTTTTCATATATTTAAGTATTGGATACTTATGCAAGTGTGATAGGAGGTTGTGTTTACCGATAGTACGGAAACAGCTTCGCTCTGGATAGACCCCTCGGAATCCCATTGGTAGTATGACTATGTGTCTATGGGAATCCGAATCAGGGTAGGTGTATTTGGTCTTAACCTGAGACTTGCATCGCTAGTACTTGCGACAATCAATACGCTTTGGTTTTGGTCGTCCAGGACTTTAACAGGTTCTGTGTATGCCTCTTCTGGGTTTATTGAGAATCGTAGTGTATTGGGTGTGATGTCAAGACGGAAGTATCACTTCAGTCATATGGAGATGATGATCACGCAGGGATACAGAACTGGTACTCTAATTGGTTGCAACCATCGGGATAATATGACAAGGTCATGATTATCCGATTAAAGAGACTAGTTGCTTGTGATCCGATATATGCTTCGTATGAGACAGACACTATTCCAGCCCCAGGCCTTGCATGTGACATCCGATACTAGATCGTAATACGCAATACTACGTATACTACGCCTGACATAGATTATATATTCCTTTAAGAATATTTATGGAGAATTGGGTAGGCACGGTGCTTTGCTAGAAGCCAACCATGTCTCGTAAATCGGTAAAAATGTAGTACTAGGTACGTACGTGTTCGGATAGTCCGACGACCAGATTTACTGCCAACATATCCAGGGATCTCATGGTCGCTTCCCGAAGATTCACCGATGACGTATGATTCGAACATAATTAATCTAGGATTAATTACAGAGAGATTTTATCTAGGATAAAATACTATTTGAAGAGAGAGAACGAATTTATTTGAAATTAATCGATAAAATAATATATTCGATATATTAAACGAAATTAGATTTCGACGCGGAATTAAAATTGGATTTTAATTCGGGCAAATGAATTAATTTAGAATTAATTCGCGAGCGACGTGAATAGTAATTTTGCTAGGCATAATTATTTAATTAAATTTGATTTAATTACGTCGCAACGGAAAAATATTTAATTCGGAATTAGCGAACCGGAACCCGGGATGTGTTACGGGCCCATTCGGATTTTGAATCAAGTGGGGCCCACATGTCACATCACTTGTCACTTTAGTTAACTTTATGGTGATGGGTTTTGGTGGGTTAGTGAAGACTTGTTCAACACACAAAGTGATAAGATGATTGACTATATACCAACTTTGGTATATCATTATTTTAATTTTTGAAATTGAAATACAAGTTAACAAAATCACTTTACTTCATCTCTTTCATCATTCACGGTTTTGAACCAATTTTTACTCTCTCCCAATTTTTCTTCTTTAGCCGAAACAAGGAGGAAGAAAAAGAAGATTTTGTTGCAAAATTTTCTAGTTGCTAGCACATTCAAAGAATCATATAAGGTGATAGGGAAACCAATCATAGAGCTTGGAATCCTTTCAAAGCTTGGAGCTTGTTCATCTACTTCAAAGAGAAAGCTTGGAGACTTTTCGAAGGCAAAAAGTTTTATGATCAACACCTCCAAAATCCAATCAAAGTGAGTATTATTCCATAAATTCTTCTTTGAGTATTCACATGTTTCATTGCTTAAATTGATCTTGGGACACTTTAGAAACCCAACAGCACCAACTACCCACACACACACAGCCCACCCAAGCCATGTGCTTCTTGTGAGTGATTGGCTACCGCCAAAGCCACTTGTTCCCCATTTCTTCGAGAAATCAGCCTAAGGGGCTAACAAACCGCCCCCACTTGAACTAGGTGACGCCCTCGTTGCAACTGAGTCAAGATATGCCTGGACTACCCTTTCAAATTACCATAAAGTAGTATTCCATTCCCAAGTTGCATCTGCCTCAGCGCAACCTTTCCACTGAACCAAGAAATCCGTCCGCCGATTCTTCTTACTCTGCCCCATCACCCTTCTCAATTTGCTTGTCAAACAGTTTCCGAATTGTTGGCGAACTTAAACTTTTCTGAACCCGACTCTCATCTTTATCTTCATGAAACGACTTTAAGAAACTCATATGGAATGTATGATGAACTTTGATTCTATCCGGAAACTTCAATTGATAAGCTACTTGACCAACCCATTTCACTACTTCAAATGGACCATCATATTTCGGCACCAACCCATGATGCACTGTCTTGCTGTTGATTTTCTTCCAAATCTGAGGAGTCAATTTCAATAACACTCGGTCACCCACTTGAAATTCCAGTGGCCTCCTCATCTTGTCAGCATACTTTCTCATTCGGCGCACTGTCTTCTCAAGGCTATCCCTCGCCTTTTCCAGTAACTCATGCTTTTCTCGAGCAAATCTATACGCGGCAGGACACTTTCCCCTAGTGTGCTGCTTGATCACCTCATGCGGGGTCAGCGGCTACTGCCCCAACACTATCTAAAAAAAACTCATCCCTGTTGATGAGCTTTTGTGCAAGTTATACGAGAACTGAGCCAGATCCAACAGCTCCACCCAATTCTTCTGACTTGCGGTCACATAATGCCTCAAATGTTCTTCCAACAACCCATTCACCCTTTCCGTCTGACCATCTGTCTGATGATGATTTGCCGTAGAAAATTTCAAGTCTGACCCCATCAAGCCAAATAACTCAGTCCAGAACCGACCTGTGAACCGTGCATCTCTGTCACTCACTATGTCTTGCGGCAGCCCAAAGTGTTTCACCACATCTTTGAAAAATAGACGTCCAGTTTCCTCCACATGGCACACATGCGGCGCTGCCATGAACACATCATACTTGGAGAATCGATCCACTACCACCAGCACTGAACCATACCCTTGCACTATTGAAAATCCCCAAATGAAGTCCATAGAAACACTCTTCCATGATTGTTCCAAAATGGGCAGGGGTTGTAGAATCTCTGCCTCCTTCTTCCGCTCCGTTTTATCCAGTTGACACACTAGGCAAGATCTCACACAAGCCTCAATGTCATGTTCCACCTCGACCAATACCAACTCCGAGCCAGCAAAGCCAATGTTCTCTCAACACCTGGATGTCCCGCCCACTGAGCATCGTGTGTCTCCATCAACAACTCCCTCATGAGGTTCCCGTAACTCAGGATAAATGGCCTTCCTCCCTTTGCATAGAGCATACCAGCATCTACCCAATACTTTCGGACCTGATCATCACCAAATTTCCCCACTAGTCGTTGATAAACATGATCCAATGGTGATACCTCTCTGATGCTATCAAGAAAATCACTCTCTAAAATCGAGATTGCCGCTAATGCCTCAATTACAGCCTTGCGACTAAGAGCATTCGTAACTTGGGTATGCCTCCCAGGTCGGTGCTCCCACTCAAAATCAAATTCAGCAAGCATCTCTTGCCACATCGCTTGCTTAAGACTCAACTTCTTTTGTGTATTGAAAAAGGTGTTGGCAACATAGTCCTTCACTACCCTGAAGTGCGAACCCAGTAAAAATTATCGCCAAGTGTTTAGGCAATGAACAACTGTCGTCATCTCATTCTCATGTGTTGAATACCTCTGCTCAGCATCCTTCAATTTTCTACTTTCAAAGGCAACCATATGTGAATTCTGCACCAATACACACCCAATGGCTCAATCAGAAGCATCAGTGTGCACCTCAAATGGTAACTCAAAGTCTGGCAATCGTAAAATAGGCTCCTCTCTACTACCGCCCCCTTCAAATCCTTAAATGTCTCCTAGCATTGCACACTCCACACACAATTATGTTCCTTTTTCAGCAAATCAGTCAATAAAGCTACTCGTTTTGAATATCCCTTGATGAACTTACTGTAATAGTTAGCCAATCCCAAAAATGACCGTAACTCAACAATTTTAGAAGGACTAGGCCAATCCTGAATGGCCTGGACTTTTCTCTCGTCCATGCGAACTTGCCATTGACTCACCCAATGACCCAGAAACATCAATTCTTGTTGGGCAAATTCACATTTTTCCTTTTTAACATACAGTGCATGCTGCTTCGGTTTCTCCAACACCAATCTCAAATGATGCAAATGATCAGCAATGGTTTCACTATATATTACTATGTCATCCAGATATACAACCACAAAACGGTCCACAAACTCAAATAACACATCATTCATTAAATTGCAGTAAGTAGCTGGTGCATTAGTAAGTCCGAAAGGCATTACTAAAAACTCATATGATCCATACCTTGTCACACAAGTGGTCTTCCTCTCATCCCCTTCGGCAATCCGAACTTGCCAATATCCAGACCGTAAATCGAGCTTCCTGAAGTAGAACGCCTTGGACTAACAATCAAATAAATCTGCCACCAATGGAATTGGATACTTGTTCTTAATCTTACCTTTTTCAAAGCCCGATAATCCACACACATCCGCAAGGATCCATCTGTTGGGATGTATGCCCTAGAGCTACGTGTAATGTAAACGGCTTTATGTGTTTTGAAATAAAATGATGCATTATTCATTTATCAAAAGTGTTTGTTTAATATTCGCATATTATAATTATCTTGAATACCCTAGATTACTTATGTACCTTCAGACTTAGTGTATGAGTGTCATACACAAGAGGATTTAAGTATGAAGTTTGTAATCTTAAATAGTCCATAGAGAGCAAACAAAACATGTACTTTGTTTTGGTTTATCTATAGCTGCGGTCTATTCTATAATTGTATGGCGACCTTGATCCGAGATCGTCCATGTAGAGACATGAAAAGGAGCCAACACCACCTTAGAGCGTGATTTGAAGACCAAGGGATGCCTTGGGTATTTTTGTACTAATTTGATTAGTATAGGAAAAATAAGAGCCCGGTCAATGCAAAATATTTTTATGTTATATGTTTGTTTAATTCGAATTGTTTGAATAACATAGCTTAGGGTGCCTACTCATGCATTTTACATGCCATAACATGCATTGGATGCATAGTCATTATAGACATGAAATATGATTTTATGTGATTTAAAATGTTTAAATTAGATTGTGATATGCATGGAAAAATAATTAATTTGATTAATTAGTTTTATGATTTAAAATTTGAATTCTAATAAATTGGGCTTAATAAGTGCAAAATAAATTCCATTGGTATATAGGATGGAAACCCGTCATAAATTTCATAGCCGAATCTGAATGGACGATAATATGGTCTGCACTCGGGATACAATTACACGTACCATTGGATTTTATAACAAACTAAGTTTAATTAAATAGTTTAATATTAATCTTGACCATTTTAGTATTCTAAAATTTTAAACCAATTAGTGTTCTAATATTTTAAGAGTTAAAATATAATAGGTCACTAATATCACTCTAATTAAATTAGTTTAATTGAGTAATATAATTAGTAGAGACTAATGGATAATTAGTGATATAAATTTTAAGAGTTAAAATTGGTTAGGTCACTAATGGTGAACTAGTGTAAATAAAAGTTATGATTTAGCCGCCATAAAATTATTCACACTAGTTAAATTAAAATATTAGATATTTTATAAATAGAAACCTTAATTTTAAAATAGTGAGTGGGAGAGGGATATACGACAATATATCCCACGATCTCCATTGTTAGTCTGAAAATGTGAGATTCAAACGGTGCCTCGAGACGGCTTTGCTTTCGTCTCCCTACGGATGGTGTCCATTTTGGGTCAATATCATGTTTGGATTCCGAGAGGATAGGGATTATAGATGTATCTTGTGAACTGACCTACCCTACGGCGGAACTTCACTCGTTAAGTCCAAGAATCCCGAAACGGCGGGTCACACTCACAAAGGAATAATTAACTGTTAATAAAATTCCTTGATCGAATAAAACAATAGTTGTTTAATATAGGAATAAGAGTTATTCCCGCATATGTTAATCGACTGAGATTGTCTCGATCTATCATACAAGTACTTGAACTACCCTACGTCGGCACTTACTTGTGGGATGATAGATTTCGGTGGCATAGTAATTCTCTTAGGTTTCTAATTCGTTATTCATGGATTCATGCATCATGTTTAATTTTATGCCAAAATTATTTGATGATTTTAATATGCGATGAATGAATGTTAAATGCATGTTATTTTATTTTTCAGCCATGGTTTCTCCAATTATTTCCATACTCTCAAATGATAAAATAACGGGAGAAAATTATGTTAAGTGGAAAAGTAACATGAACGCTATCCTGGTCTGTGAAGACATAAAGTTTGTCCTGACGAAGGAGAGTCCTCCCGAGGTGGCCAGAAATGCTGGCAAAGCTGTGCGCGATACCTACTTGAAATGGGTCGCAGCTAATGAGAAAGCCCGCTGCTACTTGCTAGCAGGGATGTCTGAGGTTCTTGCTGCAAAGCATGAACCTATGACTTCAGCGTCTCAGATGATGGAGTATTGCAGGGCATGTTTGGGTAGCCTTCGGAGCGTCAACGTCATGAGGCCATGGTCTCAGCGATGACTGCTAGGATGAAGGATATGACATCAGTCCGAGAGCACGTCTTGAGGATGATGACCTATCTCAACACTGCTGAAACCCATGGAGCTCGTATCGACGAGCGTAATCAGGTGACCATGATTATGGTAACTCTTCCGAAGAGTTTCCTACAGTTTAAAAGCAACTATGTTATGAACAAGTTGACTTTTACTTTGACCCAACTGCTTAATGAGCTCACCCATTATGAGTCCATGCTTGTGGATCCTCGTAAGTCCGGTGCTGAGGCAAATGTTACCGAGTCTTCTAAATCTACAAAGATGAAGAAGAATAGCACTGGGAAGGCTAAGGCAAAGCCCATGAAGAAGAAGAACAAGAAAGGCTCCAAGGATGCCAAGCCCAAGGGAAAATATTTCCACTGCAACAAGAATAGGCATTGGAAAAGGAATTGTCCTAAATACCTTGCTGAGCTGAAGGAGAAAAAGGAAATAGGTAAATATGATTTACTCGTTATCGAATCTCTATTAGTGGATGATGATAAATCCGTCTGGATTGTTGACTTTGGAGCCACTAACCATGTTTGTTCTTCTTTGCAGCTACTTGACTCATGAAGGGACCTTACTGAAGGTGACTACACCATGAGGGTCGGGACAGGGGATGAAGATGTCGTTTCAGCAAGAGCAGTGGGAGTTTCTAGTTTAAATTTTACAAATAACAGTTATTTAAATTTGAACAATGTGTTATTCATTCCTGGTTTTCGCAGGAATTTGATTTTTATTTCTAAACTTTTGGATGATGGTTATTCAGATTCTTTTAATAGAAATTTAGTTATTATTGGTAGAAATAAATTAATCATATGCACAGAAAACTCAAAAAATAACTTGTATGTGTTAAGATCGTTAACACATAGGTCACTACTCAACGCTGAAATATTTAAGGTTGAGAAACCTAAAACTAAACGGCCAAAGATTTCTCATGATGACACTGTAAGTCTCTAAGACATGCCCGAGATCTACTAACATGATATGTATGTGCGAATAAATCAAAATAAGTTGCGGAAAAAACTTACTTTAATTGGTAGAAGTTCAAAAACTCTTCATGGATTTGTTGGATGTAATGGAAGCTCCAAGCTTTGTATTTGCATTCCAAACTCATGGATTGGTTTCCCTATCACCTCATTTGATTCCATTGAGTACTAGCTCACTTGGTTTTGCAACAAAACTCAAGAAGAAGATGGGAGAAATCACGCCCACTGCAGTGAAGGGAAGAGAAAATTTGTGTGTTGCTGTGAATAGTAACCACACACAAGATTTCCAATATTCATTAGTTTAAATAGCTAAGTTGTGTGTTGGTTTTGGTTAGAGTAAAATACAAGTAAACCAAGCCTTTCACTTCAACCAACAACTTGCCAATACCAACTTCCATCATTAGTCTAACTTGATGATGTAAGTGAAGTG
>SKCR01054547.1:0-29518 GCA_019454045.1 Zanthoxylum bungeanum | reverse complement strand
ACGTAATTCCACTATATTTTTTAAATAGTTCCATATTACAATTATTTACCATCATCATTATGCGTGCCTGTTATTGATCCTTCAACTCTCGTCCGCTTGCACTTGCAGATGCATTGTCGAACAAGTCTTCAAAGTCATCCGGGGTATCTTCTTGTTGCCTCAGGTCAACTCGAGTCCAATTATCCACACATGTGTTGCTTCTAAAGTACTTGGATGTAATGAAGACCGTCTCGCTTCCAAAATATTGTCTTATAAGCTCAAGGTTTGTTCAACCGTAACGGTGGAAACAAGTGATGCCAGCACCTCTTTAGCAATAATTGATAAAACATGATATATATTTTGATGACGGTTCCACCAGTCAAGTACTTGAAATTTTTTACTTACTAAACTTTCAGGAGGAAACTCGAAATTGGTAGATAAATAATTATGAAATCTCGAGTTATTAGTCGTGTTATCCCTCTATTTTTTATTTCGTTGTAGTAACCAACGATCACCTACGCTAAATCTTGAATGTATTATGGGTTCGCTACTAGATTGTCATGATGATGGCAAGTTATATATACTAACATAATCATTAAATCAATCTATTAAATCAATTTTTATTCTATCTATTATTTTTCTAATATTAATTTTATCATCTATTCCTAAAAATGCATAGTAAGGTTGTGAGTCACTATTCAAACCTTCTAATTTAAATTTATGATAAAAAAATGTGACAATAAGTTAAGTAATGAAATGTCTTTAAAATAAGTCAATAATTTTCTCTTCATCACAGCAATAACTTCAATTAAAATAATATCATTAATATTTGAACTTTCAGCATGATCATATAGAGTACCAACAATATTCAAATATTTAACAATAAATAAATTCGTTGTAGGATAATAAATCCCACTAAAAATATTTGCAGCATCATTAAAAAATTTTAAAAGTTCTAAATTTTTTCCACAAATATCTCATTTGACTAGGCAAAAGTGTTATATGTTGAACATGTTGGGAAAAAAACTTCATAATACATCTTTGTATTGAAAATATTGAGTTAAAAGAAAATAAGTTGAATTCCAATGAGTTGGAACATCTCGTGAAACTTTTACCGATTTAACACCATTTAATTTACAAAACTTGGCATATTATTTCCTGACATTAGAATATGACTAAATACAATTAAGTGCAATCTTAATATGATTAATGTGATGTTCTAACAAAGTCAGGTCATCTGAGGAAGAGACCAACGCTAAGGTCGCCTCTCTTCACCGAGCTCCAGAGATTACAAAGAGATAGAGGGACGAGGTCAAGACCGAGGCTACCCATAAGACAGACGAATTCAAGCTCCAGCTGGCCTGAGCCGTCATAGCCGATAGCAAGCTCATAAAGAGGAATGGCCAGCTAGAGAAGGCTTGGGACGAGTTGGTTAAGTCCCAAGAAGAGCTATAAAGTGTACTTGTCGAGCTGTCCGGACGCCTAAAGGTCGTGAAACAAGAGGCCAAAATAGAAGAACTGGAGGAATCTGTTGAGATGTTCGAACTGACGCAGGCCAACCTAGAGTTGGAGATGCTTCACAAGGTTCTAAAGGTGGCCATGGGAAAATTACACAAGATGGCCTTTTTTTGTATGTGGGTAACCCCGATGGGGTCTGTTGTAAATACTTATCATGAATGAAAATACAATTTTTGCATTCGCATCTCTCATACTGAAGCACACACCAAACACAGACCCGATCTGGGACAACTTCCACTTTAACACGATGACATAATAAACTTTAATCAACACTTGATAAATTTAACCGAAATTATTACAGCCATTCCCCTAAGGGACCACACCAAAAGCATATATTAGCGCTCGAGCCCCACAAAACACACTTCCATTCTTAGGATTCTTCACTTAGCATATTCAGAATTCTTCAAATAGATAGCAGTCTTCTGCCTGACCACTTTCCATATCCATGCCAACAAATGAGATGAGACCTCGGTGAGGTGTACCTGACCTCGAGCCGATAAAAATACTGGGCCACATGGGAATGTTCCTTCATTATGCCATTCGAACATGGCCATGTAGAGAAACTCTGACCTCATACCAACGAATATAATAAGGCCTCAGTGGGACATACTCGACCCCGAGCCGATGTAATAAATTAGCCACAAGTGAATATTGCCTCATTGTGCCATTCGAACATGGTCATGGGGGAGAAACTCTGACCTCATGCCAACGAAAAACGAATATTCCCTCATTGTGCCGTTTGAACATGACCATATGGGAGAAACTCTGACCTCATGCCAACAAACATAACAAGGCCTCGATGGGACATACTGGACCCCGAGCCAATGCAATAACTTGGCCACAAATTAATGTTCACTCATTGTGACATTCAACACTTGGCCATGGGGGAAAACTCCAACCTCATGCCAACAAACACTATAAAGCCTCGGTGGGACATAAACTGACCCCGAGCCGCCATATTTTCTTACCCAGACTAGTCAGAAGGGAACATCTTCAACCTCCGACCATCTCCATGGACACTGGTAATATCGTCCCACACCAAGTTGTCCAGCAAAACAAAAACAAAAGACAAGGACAATGTATGCGACGTATCACATACCCCATACTAACCTAAAAGAAACAAAGATGGAACTTCAGACAGCGTCATGCCCCACGTTTCCCAAAATAATAATTTTGAACCTTACAGTCCAATGTCCCAGCGAACCGAGCTACATGCCGAAGGGGTGACCAACGCCATAAGGAATGTCTTTATGCTAGGAAAAAACCCCAGCCCCACAAATGCCACGAAGGCATTTCTGCCTTCCTCGTGTTATGCTTGACAAGTCCGAAGTGGGATGGCCAGCGCCACATGTGCATTTTTCTTCCCTGTGCTAGGCCTATCATGAGTCTGCAAATGCCACGGAGGCACGTGGGCCTTCCATGTGCTATGAAAACCCAGAAGGTATCATAGTACCACAGCTGTCTTCAATCCATACGTGTTATGATTACCTTAGGGCACCAAACACCACACCTACTCTCACCTGAGGCGCCAAACGCTACGCATGTCTTCTGATTCCCCAAAGGTGTAAATCATTGGGTGTTGACGCTCCAGCCTGGGGGTTTGATAATGACATCAGGGATTGGTGTGCCACAGATTTCGCGCCTTTCCCACATGTCCTACACCTCTTGATGTACCCTGAATTCCCCAAAGTTGTGAGTCATTGGGTGTTGATGCTACATTTGTTTGGTTTTTTTTTGAATCGTTGGAAATCCCGCCGTCAAACCATCTATTCCGGGCTTAAGCGGAGCAAGTAAAATCCTCGGTTGTCCCATACTCTTACAAGAAATGCACTCACTGGATTCGAACAAAGGATCTCAAGGTCAGATTCTGAACCCTACACCACCAAACCACGTCCATTTGGGAACGCATTTGTTTGCTTTTACCAATACTTTTTGAAAAATATCATTAGCAAAGTGTCAATAAAATATATTTTTGACAAGTGAGTTCAAATCATATGTAGAATTAACTAATTTAATTTTAATTTATTAATAATTAAAACATGTGACTAAATACTCATGTAGATAAAGTTCCACCAATTGTGTCATGAATTTTTGACATACCACCATACCAAAAGTGAGTTACGAAGTTTATCAAGAGCCTAATTACTCAGCCTAAATCACTATATTATGTAACTATTTCGCCGTAAATGAATAAATATGTTGATGTGGTAGAACATAAATATAATATAATTAATAAACGTATTATTTGTCAACCCAATAGGAAAAATCTGTATCGTGACCCATACTCCTCTTTAGTTTGATATTTTATTGGGAAACAGGCAATTATGTAGGGCAATGAGCCAAAAGGGCTTGTTTAATTGCATATAAGCATCGCTGAGCGGAGAAATAAGCCAACCACCAAAAACCTAGCAGCAAAGAAACAGTTCCAATATATGGGCCAATAGTAAAGCCCACATTAAGATTAAATGGCCCGATACCCAAAACCAGAGAGCCATATGCAAGAAAGAAACATAAATGGGCCAATTGCCGAGCCCACGTTAGAATTTGGCAACAAAAAAACATTGATCGTGTTGAGAGTGGGATTTGAACCCACGCCCTTTCGGACCAGAACCTTAATCTGGCGCCTTAGACCAACTCGGCCATCTCAACAGTCGAAGTAGCTTTTAATTATTTTTTTAAATAGGTCAGTTGATCCAAGTAACAAAGGCTACATAAGAAAACTTACCGGCCCTCGCCCCTCTCGAATTTTTTTGTTATAACTTTAATAATTACATTTTTTTATTTTATAATATTCTCTTATGACGAGTGGCTTCAAAATATAAAAATAATCTTTAACCCCGACATGAGCATTGCCAGTTATTATAAAAAAATGAAACAGTTATAGCTCAGTTTTTTACCATCTTCAGTTCTTCAGCTAAATACAAGCATAATGAGGGCATCTAAATCACCATGTAATCTGAAATAATAATTATGTCAAAAGAAACGGTGAAGAAAGTAATTAAAATGACTAGAACAGAAAAGAAAACCTTACAAAATGATCAAAGAAATTCAGCTGCGAAACATCATCTTGCAGCAATATAGAACATTGAATTCTCTTGGCAGCCCAATGAAACAGAATGCCCTCTGTTGTCAGCAGGTAGAAGAAAAATGAAGCCAAGGCTGTAATCGTGAGCAAGCATAACTAGGTCACCTGTTTTCCTTTTCTTGGTCTCTCTAATTCTGCTTCAGCTTCTTGCAACTGTTGCCTTAGAGTGGATACTCTTCGCTCGAGATCTTCCACTGCGTCTCTACCGGTTGAAGGTTTATAAGGTGTAACAAAATGCTGTGAAAAAGCTTTGAGAGCTTCAACTCCAGTAACCTATTCAATCCACATCTCGCTAATCAAAGTGCTGACGAGTAATACTAAAAATCATATTGGTACAGTTGAGTTAAATTAGGGCTAATGGATAAAGGAAATATTGGCATGTCTTTTCATCCCAAACATTTTTTTCATTCAATTTTTACATAGCAAGAATGGTTCGGATATGCTTAATATTGTCTGCAGTTTACCTCTTCTGGTAGCAAAGGCAACTTGGTGATGTGAAAGTCATCATACAACATGTAGAACTGATCGAGGTACTTTTGTTGCATCCGCATTCTAGCTCTGAGCAACTTGGATTCAACATCTACAATTACAATACATAACTATTGATCGCCAAACTTTTTATACAAACAAGAACATCAGAAGGCCGAATAGGAGCATGATGCTCACCTTCATCATAAAGCACTTGGTTAATGATAATATTATGTGTCTCTATCTCAAACTTGGTTAGTTCCTGTACTAGTCTCTCAGTTTCATATAGAGAGAGGAACTCAGGAATGCAGACACAGACAAAGGTTGTCAAGTCCTGCCAAGAAGGAAACATGGTGTGGGAACATCAAAAGTTAAATTCTGGAAGTTTTGGAAAATCATGTAAGATCCTAAGCGACGTCACAAGTCCTAGTACTTGGGAAAAAAGATAATACTTCAAAAAGTAACGAACAAAAGAAAGCGGACACTTATATAAACCATAATTATGAGGGTTCTATCTTACTGGGTCCTTGAACTGCTTATTAACTCGTTCAATCACATCTTTCATGCCCTCAAGCTTTCCCAAGATAGCTTCCTCCCCAAACTCATCATCGATTCCAAAAAGATGGGTCATCTGTCATGAGCAGTTTCAAAATTAACCAACTTAAATGTGGTAACAATAAAACAGTTGTAGGTTCACATGTAATATAAACACCTAAAAATACGAAACTAGAACTAATGATTCTTTGATAGTTATAACTATAACCACAGTGGATGACTAGAAAATGTAATCAAATCACCAGAAGTAATAATGCTTTGATTGTTATAACCATAAGGGACAACTAGAAAATGTAATCAAATCAATAAATACTTGAAGTCACTCATTCTAACGAGAACATTGAATGAATCTTTATGACAGGGGGCAATTACTACAAAATATTTTAACAAATGCAAGTTGCTATAGTAAGCATTAACAGTACACCACATACTAAACTTCAAACCATGATACTAAGGAAGAAATTTACCCAAAGTGGAACTTATAATTCAACTAAACCACTAATCTTCAATGAATTATAAGCATAATGGGAATCTCAACTCTTAAAGGCCAAATTTTCTACAAACTAATGATTGCACTAGATAAAGGCAGCTATGACTCATAAAATTAAAGAACATACCTGATTTATCATGCCACCAAATTTATTTTTCAATGACATCATTTTGTTTAGTCCCTTCTCTAAGGTTGACGGAAATTGTAACAACCGGAGTGTATGGCCAGTTGGAGCTGTATCAAATACTATACAAGAATAATCCATTGTTTGCACCAATCTGGGGGAAAATAAATTGTGGGACAGAATTAGTAGATGGCAAACAAATTATATAACATATGAACCAAAGTCTGCAGAGAGAGTAACCATCATGAATTTTTCAGTTATCTGTTTAGAAAACAAGGGCAATACACAAGAGCAAATCAAAGAGCGCTTTTCATACAAATCATAAAGCAATCATGAAAGCTCAAAGTTGCATGTGAAGAAAAGTATATTCATCTGAATATGGCAACGAAAACTCTCATCAGCAATATGCTTAACTGTTCGATCAAATACTCAAATAGCACCTAAAAAGCTGTCCTCAAATAAAGCAAAGCATAATATATAACTAAAGCCTCTAAAAATCATATATTGGTCATCAAGAAAGAAAAATCTACAGAAAAATTACAATCAAAATACACAAGGGTAGCAACAATAAGTCAATGATAATGTGTGCTTTAAATGCAGTCGATATGTGGAAGACCGAAGACATGGCAATCTTATATTGGTCCTAGAAATCAATCAAACTTAAAAAAAACTCAACAAACTACGTTATGGCATTTTAATTTCTCAATAGAGTCCTAAATAACTCGAATATGCACTTGCATATCAATAATTCTGTTGTTGATTTGTTTAGTCCACTAAAAGCTAATTCACGAAGATGTGCAGCAGAAGGCAGATGACTAGCAATTGAAATCAATTAACAAGCCTCTCATACCTAGTGCCTCAGTATAAATAATAAGATCAATATAATTGCAAATCCACTTGAAAATTAAAACTGAAGGATCATTACTCATGCATATAGTTGTTGCAGGAATCTTACTTTAGCATCTCCGCAAAGCTCATTGCCTCATCAATACCAGGAATTGCATTTGCTAGCTCAGAAAACAAGCTATCCATCCCCTCAGTAGAACCCATTTCCTCTTCAACAGTAGGATCCACCTCCTATGGAGGAGCACTCAAAAGATTTGAGACAATCAAATAATTATATAGACAATCAAGACATCAAGTTCACATAAATTCAACGTGACAATTAAACAATTTCTCTCTCTCTCTCTTTTTTTTTTCAAAACAACAATTTGCCTAAATCCAGATTCTGGCCCAGAAACAAAACAAAATACAATAATCCATTAAAGGGTATCCCCCAATTTATCCAAAAACCCAAAATTGACAATAAAACTGAAGAACCCATAAATCCAAAAAAAGCGACCCTTATGACAAATCAAAGACGTACCATTGCATAAAGATTGGAGAAGCCATTGACTAAAGTGGGTGTTTTTGTGAAGCGTTGCTGAAAAGCATCGCTGAGATTGTGAGCTGGGTCAGTGGAGATGATCAAGACGGAAGATCGGACCCTGGCCAAAAGGATCGAGAGAATTGAACTACATGTCGTTTTGCCAACACCACCTTTGCCTCCGACGAAGACCCACTTGAGGGTCTCTTGTTCTAATATGTTCCGTACACTTCCCTCTGGAATTTCTAATTCTTGATCCTCCTCCGCTGCCATCTCTTGTCTCAATGCTTGCTCTTCTTCTCTGTTTCTGTTTTTTAAAATTTGCTTCCGGTGTATTATTTTCTTGTATCTTCGATTAGAAGAACAACAACTTGAGTTGCAAGTGATGACACGCGGCCTTATTCATTAATGTTCTATTGGTAGAATAAGAAATTATTGCAGGGTCCATGCGGGTTAAATATAATTTTATATTATTAAAAAAATAATATACTTTAAGTATTCATCTTATAATATTTCGAATCTTATCGATTTTATATAATATAAATGAGAAAATTTAATTTATTTATGAATTGTATTTATTAAATATGTGTTTGATAAGGTTTCTAATAGAGATAAAGAAAATCTCTTTTTAAAATTTTTATGGTGTTTGATTACATTTTAAAGTTTTTAAGGATTAAAAAATATATTTTATCTTTATTAAAAAGATCAAAATTTAGACTTTTGGGGTAGAGTTTGAAAGGTTTTTTAAAATGTTAAATTGTCGATAATACCCTTATTTAATTTAACAATATTATTTCATTTTTCATAACACAACTTAAAAAATTTGTTTAGTAAAATAATTTTACACTTTTTAATAAAAACTCTCATTTACAGACAAATACTAAAACTTTTTTTAATCGGGATCTTTATTTCTAAAAACTCTACCTAGAACAGGCCACAGTTCCATTTCGGAACTGAAATCGAACCAGTAGGAACCGGCCTGTTTTGGTTCCAACCGAAACCGGGATCAGATTTGTTCGGTTCGGTTATGATTTTACTCTAACCGAACCGAATAGAATTGGACGATTCCAACCAGAACCATTGGAACCGTTTGTCCCAACAATTAGTAGCCATTGGGCCTCAGGCAGCATGGAGCAACGTCTTTCTGCTCCCCGGATACATAATGGGGTGACCAGTGTCACAGGGGCAATCTCCCTCCTCGTGTTCGGCATACCCGAGGATACAAAATATGATGACCAGTGTCACATGGGCAATCTCCCTCCCCATGTTCGGCATACTCGAGCCAGTGTCACGAGGGCAATCTCCTTCATCGTGTTCAGCATATCCGAGGATACAGAATGGGATGACCAGTGTCACGAGGGCAATCTCTCTCTCCCCGTGTTCGGCAAACTTGAGGATACGTAATGAGATTACCAATGTCATGGGGGCAATCTCCCTCCCTATGTTCGGCATACACGAAGATACAAACAATACGAAGGCCCGTATGTTTAAGATCTCCAAAGTTACAAATCATTGGGTGTTGACAATCCAGCCCGAGGATTTGATAATGAAACCAGGGATTGGTATATCACAGGTTTCTCATCTTTCCGCATGTCATTTGTCCATTCGTTTCTCACATGAAACAACATAGATGAACAAGTTTTTATTATAAAAAAGGACAAACCTATTTATATTCATGTGATCTACTGCCCATCTTACAACTCTTTGAGAGTCATTTGAGGGGAGACTCAATTGAAAATTTCCCATCACCATCTGATGACTGTCTTCATCAGTGTTGTTCGGCTTTCCCAGCCGTTTGGTCTATGCACTCGTTCAGATATCCGTTCTATACCAAGTCTCTCACATGCTCCTGCAGGTCTCTACATTGTTATGTGGTGTGTCCATCTCCTCAATCTTTTCCATCATAATCTTTATAAGGGCATGAGTTCTTTCTTTCTCCTTTCGTGCGTCCTCCCTTTCATTTCGTAGGGTTTCCTCCATCTTCTCTATCCATTCCATCATCAGAGCCTTTGCAGTTCAATGGTTTCATTCTTTTCCCATCGTCTTAACGTGCTTGTTGTGTTGGAGTGAACGTAGCGGAATGGCGCGGTTGAAGGCGAAAATGGTTTTTAAACATTTTAAAATTTTTCCGAGCAAATTAATTAATATCAATATTATTAATTCACTCAAAGTAGTTTAAACATATCATTTATTAACATTTAATAACATAATATATTTTAAAACACGACGAAATATTTTACGAAAATATTTTTCTATAGATACTACTACGCGTAACGGAAAAACGGTCAAACTAGTTGTCCAACCGTCGAGCCGGGCAAACCCGGTCACTTGGGCAGTGTTCGGTCAGCCCTTGGGCTGCCTGAAAAATACCCAATTCGTTGGTTTCACAGTCGAAACACAACGAGCTCGTTTCGACGCGAATTTCACCGTTTTCTCGCGTTTTCGTCGCGAAACAATTTCCAGAATTTATCCACCACCCAATACACATCCAAAATCATCCAAATGATATATTTTTACATGAAAAATATTTTATTTTAAGACTCAATTTCAGATATGATCCAGAAATTAATTTTGTCCAATTTTCATGTCATAATTCAATTTATTCACAAATTAATCACATTATCTTACACCAAATTTAATCACCACAACATAAAGCCTTAAGAACAATTCTAGACAATATTAGAGTGGTAACATCACTCTAGAATGGTAATATTTATTTTGAGATTAATTCCCTAATTAATCTTAATACACATGCTTATAAGGAAAACTATTAAGGTTATTAACCAATCAACACACAAATTTTTTTATCCATATATATATATATTCAAGATACATATATTTTCAAGTCATGCAAGATACATATCTAATACATATTTTCATGCTTTAGAAAAATAACTAAGAAATTAGAAATTATGAACTTTTAATTACCTTAATTTCAAACTCCACTTTTCTTAATTTCTTCTCCTTTGGTGTTGGTTGATTAATTCTCAAACCCTAACCCCGCTTTTCCTTTTGGTTCTCAACACATGACAAGTGATTAAACTTGTCAAATTTATATAGTAAAAACACCTATTGGCCGAAATTTTGGCTATTTTTTAGTCAAAAATTAATTTAATTTTGGCCCATTATTTTGACACATCTTTGATCTTTATCCAAAAGAATTATTATTTTGATATTTGTTAATTAATTACATGTGTTCAAAACACATGGTTTAGCAAATCAAAATTTACCATATAAATAAGAATATTCCAAGATATTCTTATCTTAAATAAATTAATTAATTAATATTTAATTAATCTATTTATCTAATTAACAAAAAGATAAAAGAATATATGGAAAAATATTCCAAAATATTCCTCCTTCTCATTTTATCATTATTAATAATTAATTAATATTTATTAATTAATATAATTATAAAACAAGTGTCAAAATTCAATAGGCTAATGTGTATCTAATCTAAATTATGTATCGTATACAAATACACATTATTTAATACACATGTGTAAATTATGAATAATCAGAAATATCCATAATTAATTGCCCAAGTGCTCAACGAGTACACTTTTTATTGTGGGACTCTCTAGGTTCAAGTTTATCTGTCACAGAAACCATTTTGTGTCCGTAATTTGTCCACTCACAAATTACGACGACCACAGATAATCGAGTTGAACCATTCAAGTCGAAGTCATTGCATATATATAATCATTCTGTCATAGGTTATCCGAATTGTTCCGGAGATATAGATTAAATGTCAAATCTCCGCTATGAACAATTCATAAAACCGGCCATAAAGGCGGTAGTCATTTCTGTCGATAACTAGTCCTGTCAAGGTACTAAATATGCAAAAAATATAAAACCATTCATAAGACGGTGATAATGTTTGTATATAACAAGTCCAGTGAGGTACTCAATTATGCCAAAATCGTATAAAACCAGCCATATAGGCTGGTAGAAAAGTTTATCAATAATTAATCCAGATATAAATTAATTATTATTCATTATTATTTATATATTATAATACAATTGAGATTAATCTAAACTTAAATAATAAAAGTTTCACCCATTCCCCTAGCAGAAAGTAATTAGCTACTCATACTGTAATTAAAAACACACATAATTTTATTACTAAAATTAAAAGACATTACAAGAATTTAAACAAATAAGATACAATCTTAAATTCCTTAAGAAGAAATCAAAGAAAGTATGAAGAAAATGAATTCAGAACTCTTTAATTTATAGGCAAAGAAAAGGTTTTATCAATTTCTCCGCCAAACACTCCACCAGAAATTGACAAATGTTTTTTTTTTCTTTTTTTAGATTTGATATTTAACATACTTTGGATTCTTCATCAATTTCGGTTTTGAAAAATTCAGAATTAGAAACTCTTGTGAACATTAAAGTTGTAGATCTTTGAGTCTTATTTCATTTGGAACTGGAATCACTTCAATCCGATATCGGAGTAAACAGTTATGGCCAAATACGAACAATGAGCAGAGTTGAAATTTCCGAGGTTATACACTGTTAAAACGCCCTTTTAAATTTCCGGTCTCCAAAATCCAAATGTCAAATATATTTTTCTAGATATGCATCCAAAGTATTATTTCATCTACATAAAAGATAAAAATCACAATTAACATAAATATAATTTTTATTTAACAATTATGCTAAATTAAGGTGATTAATGAAACCACATGTGTAAAATGATATATTATTCTCTTAATAAATATGTAATTTTTAGTCAATCAACTAAATTTTCTATTCTCCGACTAGATGATATTGAGAAAATATATTATAGTAGAGAGTTTCAAATCCGGTAATTAAATTTTCTATTCTCTCGATTAAATATATAATTGCAAAACATAGATGCTAGTGAGAAAATTATTATAGCAGTGAGTTTCAAATCCGGTAACTAAATTTATTACCTGACTAAATGACTTTTAATCATAAAATAATTGGTCACTAAAACATATTTTTCTTGTAGTGTATCTTCTTCTTCTACTCATCATTCATGGCAGTGAGCAGAAGTTATAACCCATTGTGTGGCTTGTTGTTGTTTCATTTTTGTGCATGAAATTTGGGAATATAAGGGTTGAGTTTGGGATAGTTTTGGGGTTGTTTTGATGCAGAAAATTGCACCTGAACTGTTGGAAATTAATTGTTGTTAATTATTTGGTGTTGTTAAATAACAACAATTAGTAATAATTTCATGTTGGAAATTATTAAGTTAATTATTTGGTGTTGTTAAATAACAACAATTAGTAATAATTTCATGTTGGAAATTATTAAGTTAATTATGTGATGTTGTTAAATAACAACAATTAGTAATGATTTCATTACTAAGTAAACAACAAGAGTTGTTAATCAAATAATTAAGTAACAACAAGAGTTGTTAAGTGACAACAATTAGTTTAATGTTAAATGGGGAACATATGGTACGCCCATGATGGTAACATTTTTGGAAGGGTTAGAGAAAGTCATTATGCATCCAATAGATATGATTACATAGTAATCAATGCATGTGATTAAATAGTAATCAAGGATTAATAGTAATCCATGCATGTGAGCTAATAATGACTTTGTTTCCCTCCTATAAATAAGACCATTTGCTTATTGAGTTAAGCAATCAATTAAGTTTGATTAAGAGGTCTCTACAAGAAGAAGGTATGCAATTGTGTCGTGATTAACTTAGATTTATTTCAATTAGCATGTAAATAAGTCTAGGACTAGTAATACATGTATGGTTAGATCCTAAGAGGACAAACATGTAAATATATTAGGGATTATGTTTCCTAACATGGTATCAGAGCTTAAATGCATGTATTCTAGTTGGATTACACAAAAATTGTATGAACAAATGTGAAAAATGTTGAAAATGCTTCTGGTTTTTGTTTTTAAAAAATGATTTTCTTCCAACTTTGGGCCGTAATAACTCTCTGTAGAAAATTGATAATCACATGTTCAAATATGTTTTGAATTATAGGTCGTGAGATCTTCAATTTGGTATATCATTTGCTTAATTTGGATTAAAATTGAGAAAGTTATGGACCCTAGAAGTTGGCTAGTTGAATCTATTTTTTTCCCAGAAAAACACTCCCAGAAGAGCTGTACTACATGTCATTCGGTCTTTAGAGAAGAGGACGACAAGTCGTCTGGATTCTGTACGACATGTCGTACGTGTGACGCGTTTCCAAACTACATGTCATCCGCTATTTAGAGAAGAGGACGACAAGTCGTCCGCTTTTACCGTACGACAAGTCGTACGTGTCCCTTAGTCACAGACGACATGTCATCCAGTTATGTACGACAAGTCGTACGCATAATACCGAGAAGGACGACATGTCGTCCACAGCATCCAAACCGACAAGTCGGTTCTACCTGTAAATGACAAACGACATGTCATACGGCCACCGAACAAGCGGACGACCTGTCGTCTGCACGTGAAAGTTACCCGAGGCTGGCCGACGCGTGAGGGCGAGTGTGAGCCCGTGGCCGGCGCGTGACAGAGCGTGGTGGCGCGTGAGCCACTCCTGTGGCGCGTGAAAATCTGTGAGGCCCGTATTGGTCATGTATGTATCGGTTTGCTTTGGTAATTCTGATCCGTCATGGTTAAAAGTCTAATCCTTTGTGCAAAATGTTTTAATCGACCACGATAAATTTGTTTTATCATATAAACTTTGTGTTTATGAAAATGAATATATTTGTGATGTTTATTTTAGTCAATGTAACTTTGTGTTTCATTGTATTGATTTTTCCTTGTATTTGTTGCAGAAAAATCATGGCGATTATTCGAAGAATTGCAAAAGTGATTACGACACCCACAGACCAGGAGATGATATTAGACATGTTGATGGAAATGGATAAATATCGAATGAGTGAAAGCGATGATATGATTTCGCATATCATCACTTTCAAAACATGTTACAGGAGTCTATCTGGGCAGGTAATTGGATAGGACAACCGAATAGATTCAGATTACTGAGAAACATTCTCCCCAAGATATGGAAAAAACAACTTACTCGTATTTGGATATTAGTAAAATGTAAGGAAAAACATGTTCCTTATAATAAAGCCATTGAGAGGTTAGCGGTTCAGTATCTACGGCATAAGGATCCTAAATTTGCTATAGGTTTTCCATGGCTGTCCAATATCAATTACGAGTTACCCAAAGAGTTTGAGGATTCGTATCCAAAAACATATATGAGTTGGGACTCTACCACTGGGAAAATTATTGTCGTAAAATATTAATTTCTTTCATGTTATTTCTGTGTGTAATGATGTGTTATTTTACGGCATGTAAATATTATATTTATATATATGAATGTTTCATGTTGAATTTAATTTATGTAATTAAATCAATGATTGTCATGTACAATTGTCGCATGATTAAGATGTTCTAAGAATTTATGTAATTTTTAGAAAATGATTTTACATGATTGATTATGTTGATAATATTTTTACATTGGGTAATTGGATGATGATTGGACACATAATGGCCTTTTGACTCTAACCTCATTGAAGAATTTTATTAAACATAATTCGCTTCATGATAAAATAAACAAAAGAATTAACAATTGTGCATGAATGTCTGTAGAAACTTTGTGTTTTTTAATGGCTTCCGCAACAAAGAACATTATTGCTGAACTCAAAAAGGGTGAGAAATTGAATGGCGATAATTATGAAATTTGGAGCATGAAAATCCAATATGTGCTAGAAGAACAAAAGGTTCTTGAAACTTTGAAAATGAACATGGATGAACCTGAACAGGGCATTACAGCCCAACACAGGCGAGACCGAGAGGCTTATGAGGCCTGTAAGAAAAAGAATTTCATTGCCCGCATTACGTTGCTGAGCAGTATGGATAATGACCTAATGAAAGAGTTCAGGAAATATGACATGGCTAAGGACATGTGGTCCACACTAGCTGAAAAGTTTGGTAGTACCTCAATAACCAAACTCAGGTCACTGACAATCAAGTTTGACACATACAAGAAACGTCATGAGTTTACTATGTCAAAACACTTGAGGCAAATGTCAAACATGATTACTGAACTGGCAGATGTTGGACATGTTCTTAGATGAACAAAAAGTCCAAGCGGTCATTCGTTCTCTTCCAAATAGCTGGGAGCATATGAAGATGCATTTGACCACAATGAGAGCATCAAAACCTTTGATGATGCTAAACGTCACCTTGAATTAGAAAACGACCGACTCGCGGCTGCTAAGTCAAATGACTGAAGTGTATATGAAAGACAAACTAGCAACCTGTGGGTTTCAAGAAGAAAAGAAAATTTCATGGTGGTGGGTTCCAGTTCGGAAAAGAACAAAATTCTTCCAAACCAGAAAAGAAACAGAAAACCAATCAACATGGGAAAGAAAAACGTCCTACCAAAAAGAAAAACATGGCAAATGTTAAATGTTTTAACTATGGTAAAAAAGATCATTTTGCTCGTGACTGCACTGAGCCTAAAAAGGTGAAACGTTTCGTGCATATTTAAATGAAATATGTGTTTCAAGTTCAATCTTTATAACTGAATCTAATCCTTTGTGGACTGTAGACTCAGGAGCCACAGACCATGTAGCGAAGGATAGAGATGCCTTCGTGGAATTTCGATGAATTTCACCTGGGGTGAAGTGGATATATGTTGGCAACAACTCATGGGTTGAAGTCAAAGGCATAGGAACATACAAGTTAGTCATGCATGGTGGAAAAACTTTACTACTACATGATGTATTGTTTGCTCCACAAATTCGTCGAAATTTACTACTTGTGTTGGTTTTGGTTAATTTAGGTTTCAATTTGAACTTCCATAAATTTGGTGTTGATTTGTACTTAGGTACAATACACTATGGTTCTGGTTATTTTCTGGATGGTTTTATTGTATTAAATGTTGAATGTTTTAATCACAATTCAGTTTTTCGTTTGTTACTTCATCTGTCAGTGATGATAGTGATGTAACTGTATGACATGCTAGACTTGGCCACATTGGCCAGCAAAGAATGAACAGATTAGCCAAAGAATGATTTCTGGGAAATATTGAGAAGGTAGAATTGTCAACCTGTGAATATTGCTTGACAGGAAAAACTGCGAGAAAACCATTTGGAAAAAGGGATTAGAGCAGAATTTCCGTTACAATTAATTCATTCAGATATCTGTGGTCCAATGAATGTCAAGGCAATGCATGGATCATCTTATTTTATCACATTCATAGATGATTTTACACGCTTTGGTTATGTCTATTTGATTGCTCATAAATCCGAAGCATTAGAATGTTTCAAGAATTTATGAATTTTACAGAAAATCAATTAGACAAGAAAATTAAGCACACGCACTGACCGTGGTCGTGAGTACTTATCTGATCAGTTCATAGAATTATATGATGAAAAAGGAATTAGTCGTCAGTTGACTACTTCTGCTACTCCTAACAAAATGGTGTTGCGGAAAGAAGAAATAAAACTCTTCTTGAGATGGTTAGGTCTATGATGGCACAAGCAAATTTGCCTATAACCTATTGGGGTGATGCATTATTAACTGCCACATATGTACTTAACGGAGTGCCATCAAAATCTGTGTCCACCACACCATATGAGTTATGGACAGGTCGTAAACCAGATATTCACTTTCTAAAACCTTGGGGTTGTGCAGCTTATGTTCATGTGCGTTCTCACGAACATGGAAAGTGGCCCAAGAGGAAAAAAGAGTATCTTCATAAGATATTCTGAACAATAAAATGATATGTTTGCATAGGTGAACATGAAAGTGGAGGCGTGACAGAATTTGAATCACGAGATATCACATTTTTAGAAAATGATTTTCCTAAGCAGGGAGAGATAGGTCAAGATTATCTCTATATGAAACTCAAGATCACATGGATCACATGATTGGTGAACACTCGGGTTTACCTAATTCAAGTGGGAGTGATGAGAGAAATTTGAGAAAACATGATGAATCTGTTTCACATGAATCTCAAAATGATGAATTAGTTTCACACGAGTCTCATTTACGTGATCTGAGTGGGAGTGATGTACATAATCCAAGTGGGAGCAATGTGCACGATCCAAATGGGAATAATATCGAAAGTGAGGAATCAGTTCCACCACTAGAATCCCAATTGCGACGTAGTAATCGTATAGGCATTCCTCGACGTCGTTTCGATATCGAATGAGAAACATTTATGATTCTACCTCAAGATGATGAAGAACCTAGAAACATAAGAGAGGCTCTTCAGTGTCCTGCTAAGGAAAATGGATGAAAGCAATGGAAGAAGAGATAGAGTCAATGAGGTCCAACAAAGTTTGAGAATTGGTTGATCTACCCAAAGGACGCAAAGCTGTCAAGAACAAATGGGTTCTTAAAATAAAGCGTAATGCCGATGGCAATATCGAAAGATATAAAGCACGACTTGTGGCAAAATGGTATACGCAACAGGAAGGAATTGACTATGAAGAGACTTTTTCACCTGTTGTAAGGTTTACCTCAATTCGCTTGATTCTGGCTATAGTAGCAAGTATTGATATAGAATTACATCAAATGGATGTAAATACTTCTTTTCTCAATGGAGAACTTGATGAAGAAATCTATATGGAACAACCAGTGGGTTTCATAAAAGAAAATGAAAATGAGAAAGTATGTAGACTTTTAAAGTCTATATATGGTCTTAAGCAATCGTCTAGACAATGGTATATATGATTCCACAATACAATCAATTCGAATGATTTCACAATGATAGATGAGGATCATTGTGTGTACACCAAGAGATAAAGATAAGTTCATTATCTTATCTTTGTACGTGGATGATATACTTATAGCCGGAAATGATAAGGAGTTTGTAAAACACATTAAAGAATGGTTATCATCTAACTTCGAGATGAAAGATATGGGTGAAGCTACATATATTCTTGGGGTTAAGATCTCAAGAAATCGTTCAAAGAATTTATTATCTCTTTCACATGAGTCATATATAAAGAAAATTCTTGAACGCTTCTAAATGCAAGGTTGCAAACCCATTGATACTCTTATCACAAGAACTGAAGATTTGAGTCGTAGATTGTGTCCTGAAACTCCACAGGAAAAGGAACAAATGAAGAAAGTTCCTTATGCAAATGCAGTTGGAAGTTTAATGTACGCAATGTTGTGTACAAGACCTAATATCTGTTTCGCTGTTGGAATGGTAAGTAGATACCAATCCAATCCAGGACTAGCACATTGGAAAGCAGTTAAAAGAATATTTAGGTATCTGAGAGGGACAACTGATTACTTATTGTGTTATCAAGGAAATGATTGCAATTGAGAGGCTATACTGATGCTGACTGGGGAGGAGATTTAGATGAAAGAAAATCTACTTTTGGTTTTGTTTTCTTGCTAAACAATGGTGCCATTTCATGGAGCAGTAAGAAACAATCTTGTATAGCCTTATCCATAATGGAGGCTGAATTTGTGGCCTTTTCATCAGCAGTACAAGAGGCTGTGTGGTTGAAAAGGTTCTTGGATCATTTGGGTATGTCAAATGAAGCTTCTGGTCTAGTATTAGTTAACTGTGATAGTGAAGCAGCGATAACCTACATAAAAGACCCAAAATTCCATTGTAAAACGAAACATATAGATACCAAATATAACTTTTTGAAAGACATAGTTGCACGAGAAGAGGTAAACATGAAGTACATTTCTACGCAAGAAATGGTAGCAGATCCATTGACCAAGCCTGTTCCTAGAGATGTCTTTGTTAGACATGTAAAAACTCAGGGATTGCGTAGATGTTAATGTGCTTACATATTATGATATGTATTTTTTCCAAATAATGTTTACTAATGTTAATACTCATTGATATTTGTGTTCAATGCTTACATGTTATTATGTTGATACATGTTTAAACAAATATACTATTAGTTAGTATAAGAAGTATGTCAGACAAGTGAATGATTGGCCCTCTCACATGGGCAATCGCCTCCATTACTTTGTGTTAATGGGAGATGAGATAAATTTTTAAGCTAATTATCTGAGTGATAATTTAGAGAGCTCAAGCTTGAAAATTAAGTAATGTCGTTATGATGTCACTTTCTCTGTGATATGACCTAAGGTGAATATGTTCGTTTCACCTTACTTGTCTTAATGTCAGTTATGAGTTAGACATTGTGTTTGTCTGAACTATAATCTGTACGGTATTTTATGAGACATGCGCTCCATGGGAAATGAGAGAATACCATAGCACATGTTTTCATACCATGTGTACATTTGTGGCTATTGAGGGTAATACAAGTAAAGATCTCAGTCTTGATATTGTGTGAGACCCTTGAGATTATTTCAATCTCAAATTGTACCATTTAGACTCTTGTCTGCTTCTTAAAACTTAGATTTGATGATTGTTATCTTGGAATATTACTGAAGGATCATGAGAGATTCGATCCGAAAGGACATCTCTGGAAAAGCGAATTGAATCAAAGTTGAGAGATTCGAGAAAAGAGAAAGATCATCATATGAGTAATATCACATTAGCTTGTATTCACTGGTCGACCAATTATGTTATTCTATGTGATCAAACATGATTGTGAATACAAAATAAATATTACATTCGAAAAGAGATCGAGAGAGATTTAATGTGATAAATGATCGAGGATACTGCATACATAATCCACTATGGTTCTATCCATTTTTCGAGCGGCTATATATTCCTAACATATGTATAGCAAGTGAGCTCTCGAAGTATGCTGGTCGCACGGCACAATTGCAAAGTATGAATTATTCTTGTAGAGATAATAAAAATTGTTGATCCCATCATGTGTGAGTGAGAGATGTTGGAAATTAATTATTGTTAATTATTTGGTGTTGTTAAATAACAACAATTAGTAATAATTTCATGTTGGAAATTATTAAGTTAATTATTTAGTGTTGTTAAATAACAACAATTATAATAATTCATGTTGGAATTATTAAGTTAATTATGTGGTGTTGTTAAATAACAACAATTAGTAATGATTTCATTACTAAGTAAACAACAAGAGTTGTTAATCAAATAATTAAGTAACAACAAGAGTTGTTAAGTGACAACAATTAGTAAAATGTTAAATGGGGAACATATGGTACACCCATGATGGTAACATTTTTGGAAGGGTTAGAAAAAGTCATTATGCATCCAAATACATGTGATTACATAGTAATCAATGCATGTGATTAAATAGTAATCAAGAAGTAATAGTAATCCATGCATGTGAGCTAATAGTAACTTGATTTCCCTCCTATAAATAAGACCATTTGCTTATTGAGTTAAGCAATCAATTAAGTTTGATTAAGAGATCTCTACAAGAAGAAAGGTATGTAATTGTGTTGTGATTAACTTAGATTTATTTCAATTAGCATGTAAATAAATCTAGGACTAGTAATACATGTATGGTTAGATCCTAAGAGGATAAACATGTAAATATATTAGGGATTATGTTTCCTAACATGAACTGTTGCCAAATTTACGCCAAAACAATTAGCAGTTTCGTGTGCGTAATGTGTGATTTTGTTGTTGCAAACGAGATTTGATTTGTTGCTAGATTGAGAGTTGTTTCGTGCTGTAAAAATAAATCCAAAACAACACAAAACAGTAAGCTAAATGGATGTTCATATTCGGCATTCAGATGGCAAGGGCATGAAAAATTTCAAGGTTGTTCTTGTGTCCATAGAGTGTTTCTGCTGCGCAATGAGTGTTTTGCGAAAGGTTCGTGTAACGATTCCTATAATTCTATCCTATCAAATACTTTTCAAAAATAACGGTTGTTTCCAATATAAATTAAGTGGAGTTCTATCTAGTTGGAATATTAAGACAAACCTTAGCATTATTAGGGATTCTTTCTCTCCCAATGCACAATTTAAATTGTTGGGCCTGGCCGGTGAATTTCGCACATATCTCCTCTAGCTCATCTTTAACAATCAAGTTCAAAATATGATCACACATCTCATACGAAGAAAATCTCCACCAACAATTAAGTTTGGAAGCATTTCCTTCGAATATGTAATTGCCACATCATTGGAACTAGCATTATCTACAGTAACAGTAGATATCTTATCATCAGTACCACATCATTGGAAGCCTTTCCTATGCCTTTCCCTTTATGATTAAGAATTTCAACAAAACTAAAAATTCTTTTGTGCAAGTTCCAATCATTATCAATAAAATGTGCAGTAAGATATAAATAACTAAGAGTTTGAACAAAAGTCCAAATATCTTTAGTCGAAGTAATTCTTGTATTCAAATATTGTAAGCATTTTTGCAATATAGTTTTCTCACTCACATATACGTTCATGCAATCACGAGCAATAGTCTAGCGGGAAATAAAATTAAACTAAGGTTGTAAAGTATGGACAAACTCCCTAAAATCATCACACTCTACTATAATGAAAGACGACTCATCTTTTATAATAGCTCTTGCAAATGTAAGCCTACAATACTCTTAATCAAATTTTCATGTTGTAACAGTACTACTACTATCACCAGGCTTGGCATTTGCTTCTTATCTGTATTGTGAGGGTACTTAGAACATGTTTCAAGATGTTTTTTCATCGAAGAAGTATCCCGTCTATTTTTTGTATATTAAGATTACTCCACAAGAATTACACTTTGTTTATTCAACCGCTCCGGTATCTTGAGATTTTAAACGCTCAAAATGATCCCACATATTAGAAGTATTTTTACGAGTTCGGGATATCTTAGAAGTAGCGTGACTACCTTTGCCTTCGATATCCATTACCGCTCTTGCAAATTTCGTGAACTGCAAAAAATATCTGAAACTTTTACTATTCCAGAACTGGTTCAGGAACTGAACTCAACGACCAGCAAAACAAGACTTTGATTCTTGAAATCTATTATTGAAAACCTAAATAAGCTCAATAATATCAATTAAACAAACATGATTATATAAAACTATTATGGCAGTAAACAAGAAAACATAATGAATATATATAATAAAAGGAAAGGTAATTATAATATGCCGAAGTTTTGATTTAATTGCCAAGACGCAATAAGAAGAATTAGTGAAATTACCTTATAGCATACGAAGATTTGTTTTGTGCGTAACGAATTGAAATCGGAGAAACGTACGGATCGGGGATTTTGAGCAGCGACGAGAGAATATTTATAGGAGGCATGAGCTTCATGTTTGAGGACGATGGTTAATTAGTTAGAAAATGAATTATATAAAGGTTAAAAACGACATCGTTTTTAGTTCCACATTTTGTTAACAAATAGGTTCTCAAACCAATTCCACATTTGGTTAGCAAATAGGTTCTCAAATCGGTTCGGTTATCAATTATTAAAGATGGTACGTTTCAGTTCCAGTTCTGCGGGTGGTTTTGGTTATTAAAATTTTAGAACATAAACTTACCTTAAAAAAGAGATTCCAAATTTTTAAAACCATAATGTATCCTCGTTAAAGCGATTCCGATTATGGAATCTCTTAAAGAGGATCGGTTCCTTACAGTTCCGGTTCTAACCGGATCCGCTGCACATCCTATCTAAAAGATTAATACAGCCAACCTCACTAATGAAAAAATTAAAAGTTTTATTCGGTTTGATTTTGTTTCAATTTTGTTGGCAAAGATTATCAGTATCATTATCATTATCTGGGCTTGTAATTAGGAGTGATCTTGATAACAAGTCCAGGAAAAACATCATCAGGATCTTGAATATGAGGATTCTTCTCAACAATAAAAGGGTCACCGCACTTATCACTGATGGTGTTTAGGGTTTCTCCTTCACCGACTACATATATTTCATCACAAGGTCGTCGGTTGTTAAAAAGCTGCTGGTTGCTGCCTTTGGTAGCAGCGACGTCGTATGTGATACTAGCTGTATCTCTGACAGAGCTTAGCAATATCAATATGAGAACTACTAAGAGCAAGGCACAGTACAATGAAGCTGCATCGGCTATGGCTATGGCTATGGCCATGGAGCTTGATCTTTCAGTACAGAGCTTGCAAGCCATAACTGAATGAATGAATATGAATGAAATGATAATACAATAGAGAGAAGCTTTGTATTTATAGTTTTGTAAAGATGAATGTTTTTTTTGGGGGGAATTTATATATATATAAAATAAATAAAAAATAAATAAATAAATAAAAGAACGAAAGTTGGAAGCACAAGAGGTGTGACTGTGGAATCTGGATACAGTCTTGAGCGTGAGTTGTGTTAATTTTTTTATAATTTTTTGTCATGAGTGCGTTAATAGTAATAAATTTTAAAATTAATGATATAAAAAATAATGGAAGTTGAAAGCACAAGAGGTGTGACCGTGAAATTTGGATAGTGTCTTGAGTTGAGTTGAGTTGTGCTAATTTTTTATAATCTTCCGACATGAGTGCGTTAATAGCAATAAAGTGTTAAAATTGATTATATATAAATTTTTATTCAATAATTATTAATTACAATTTATAAAAACTCAATACAAAATTTAATTCAGAATCGATCTGTTGAGAGGGCCAGTTTTGTATTAGGGGGCCAATTTGCCCAAGAAAGTGTGTTACGTACGTAACTCGCCTTCTTTTTTGAAACCAAAAATTAAGCTACCAGAAAAAAGATTTCCCTTGAATCATGGTTCTTGAATTTTCTTTTCTTTTTACCAAGTTTTCTTGCTTTCCTTTGCTTTGAGTGGGGCTGCTAATATTTATTTTTTATATATTGCAAGTCAAGTCGTGGCGAATTTCTCGTTTAAAAGCATGGATTTTTACTTTTTTTTTTTTTTAATCGTTGGAAACTCCACCGTCAAATCATCTCTTCCGGGCTTAAATGAAGCGGATAAAACCCCCGACTGTCTCAAGCTCTTACAAAAAATGCACTTCATGAATTCATTACCTCAAGGTGAGATCTTGAGCCATATACCACAAAATCATGCCCTAAGTCAATTCTCCGATCATTCTCTAAACACAAAATCGGAAAATCCTCGACAAAGAACTCTAAACCTAAAAGAAAGAACCCTAACACTAATAAGGGTCAATTTGAGATTTGAGAGTGCTACTTAACTAGAGTTTTTGAATTTATTATTAAGATATTTTACTCTAAATGTCAAAACATAACAACAATCGGATCCGATCATCATGATCTTGGTGATGATAAAGAAACCCTAGATTATAATCATACACCCCTTGATTGACTGATAAAGAAAACGCAGCAAACCTGAGATTAATTTCATCAGTCATCATGTAAACAAGTCTGAAGGCAGTAACTGAAACTAAACTATTACTGAGGTTTTCATGGAAAGCATCTGAATCACATTTCAAAAAAATTGGACCCCAGATATAGCTTGCTTGGGGTCTAAATCTAATTCATCATCATCCTAATAAGCTCTTGTATATGTTGATTTAAAGTCTCTATTGAGCAAAAAGAAGCTTTACAAGACGATCGAGTATAGGTTTGCTTAGCTGTTATGATTAGTTGAGGAGAGTAATTTTTCGTTTTCCATTGGTATTTCACTCGTTGGAAGCTGGAAGCTTGACTTGGTAATCTTATTCCACTCATTTTCCACTCGGAAAAATATCCATTGGAAGCGCCTGAGCATCTCAAGTACGGTGACTGTAAAAACAGTCAGGTGGTTATGGCGCAGATGAGCTGAGAGTTTGTACGTCCACATACAACGCAGGATCAAGTTGCTTCCAATAACCCAATAATAAATCTATCAATCACAAAAAAAAAAATTATGATTATAGGCATTGAATTTTCCAGCAGTTGAGTGAATAAAATTAAGATGGGTGTATCTAAAGCTTATACCCATTGTCGTCCATATAACAGGTTGGAAAAAAAATTCGATTTGTTGAACTTGAAAATCCTGGAGAAGCCGCTGAGAAAAAACAAGGTAAACACATTTTAATTATCATGAGAACATTGAAAATTCACCACTGGCAATGGTTTTCACTTTCTAATGTTTGGTATTCCACAAGGTGGGGGAAAGAATTATAAGTTAATTCACACATTATATAATGTATATATAGAAATGCGTATTTTCATGTAATACTAGGGAAAAAATGTAAAATTAATCTTTCCCTTTGTTGATCTCCTTCTCATTCTTTTACTCTTGCAGAAGTTAGGTGCACGAGTTTATAAGAGTTTTCTGCTGTTATAAGAAAAATTTAGCATACCTCAAGTCCCAATCTCGAGTTACATCCCAGTAAAATGAATAGAGTGAGTTGATAACACTTGAGAGAAGCCAGAGTGGGCGATAAATGGATAACCACCTATCAGGGAAGACATGATATTTAAGGGCTGAAAGAAAAATCACGGGGACTGCCGTTGAATATTTTAAAGCTGAAAATCACAAACCAAAAGTGTTAATGTAACATTATGGCAATGGAGAAAACATCAATACAAGCTGCAGTCGTATATAAGCATATCCAGTTACCAAACAGGGGAAAAATGCATGCCCTTAGGAAACAAATATGCATAAGCTTAGATAGCAAAAAGCTAACAAAATAAATTTTATGAAATTATATCTGGAGATTATTCCTCAGAATATTGATAAAAATGTTGCAAAAAAAGTTGTAAGTACATGGTTGACACGAGAAAGATTGATACCATTTATGTAGCCAAAAAATGTAGCAATTGAAATTCTCATTCACAAAAATGGAAATAAAAAATAATCAGTAATCACACAAAATAATTCACCAAGAGTTGATACCATTTAAAAGGGTTGACTTTTCCTTTGTATCCTTGTACTGACGAAGACATTGAAATAAACGACAGAGATAAGGGAAAACAAGCACTAGCGGAATTGCCATTGAGTGACTTCCACAAACTGAATCAGCTTCAAACCATGCAATTGTGGCCACCTGCATTTGAGTGAAACACTACCTCAGTTATCCAAGCCTATTCAAAGGCATACAACACAAAAAAGCAACATATTTCTCTCTCGACCAGGTCTCATACCCTGGTTTCCAGCCACCAAGGGCACAAAAGAGTAGATGCAAGTATGTAATAATATAAGGTAGATATTACAGAGTAAAGTTTAGCTTAAAGTGTCATAAGCAAATTGAGAAAATACAAAGAACAAAATAACTAATTCAATAATTTGAGGACAAGCTCGGTCTCAGTTACCCTAAGACATCCAAGTATAACGTCACCACATATCTGGATATATTTATCTTCTCGATCTTCATGTAAGCAGGTCAAAAAGAGAGCAAAAAAGAACGAGCCTGAATATTTCCAAAATAAATGATTTGCAGAGTAAAGTCCAACTCTGATATTAGAATACTAACCTGTCGATGAACCATTCTACAGATTGAACGTTCCAGATCTGAAAACACCTGCACAGCATTAACAATTACGAGCAACAACAAAGAATATATGTAGCTTATGTTTAGATCCAAATTTTCACACAGCTATAGGTCAGGATGAGAAAGCATATGAGAGTAGGCCAGTTTGTATTTCCCACTTTGCAACTGTTTGCACATAGAAAGCAGAAGCAATACTTATTCACTAAACAAAGCTGAGGTATGGTTGTAGGTCAATAGTCCATACCTTTGCCATGGAGGTCAGAATATCAGCCAAGAAAAAGTCAGGAAAGGTAATTGCCTGTTACAAAGCAAAAGATCCATCCTATTCAAATCAAACACTACTAATGACCTTCATATTTGTTAAATTTGAAAACAAAAGTTTGCCATAAGTTAAGAAAACAAAGCTTTTGCTAGTTGATCATAGCTGTTTAAGTAAATTTTGTTACATTCGTGGAATGGAATCACAAAAACAAGATTCATCAACTTGCCTGCAGAGGAAGAGCTATCCGCCATAGAGTCCTTAATAAAAAGTAACGCGATGACAAATAGAAGATATCAAAAGGGAACATTAGAACTATTGCAACAGAGACATACAGGAGTACCTGCAAAATACGCAAGAAAAAAGCTTAGGTCCAGATGTACAATTAGATAAGGCGAGATTAGCAGACCATTCTGTTCGCACATAAAGCATACAGAATCATTAATCTCTTATTTATGTACTAGGTGAGAAACCAGAAGTGTATAAAATTGAATGATTTCATTTAACTATTTCCAAAAAATTGAAACAAACAATCAAGGATAGCAAAGGTAGCAGCAAATCAATAAACAGGGCAGATATTACACTGGTTGTGATGCTGCCAATGACACTTCTCCATGAGAGTACAGATAAAGGTATGCTGTCATGCTAGTTGGTACAATAATTGTCATCCAAATGCTACACTGCACATTAGTAAAATCAGAAACTGTTAGTTGTAATTATAGGAGAAAGTCAGTAACATTCCTGAACATGCACTTGACAATTGGCAATAGGAGAAACATAGCAGATTACACTGGCTGCTTTATTATTATTATTATTATTATTTCTTTTATGCTTGTAATATTCTGATAAGTTGCGCCAATCTGCATTGTTCTGGAGCTGAGACGCCAAAATAATCAATTTATTCAGAAGACACATTGTTCTACATGAAGTCAAGGCTCAAGCAAGAGGATTGAGAATTTTGATAGTGTCTTTCTCTAGATACTACATCTGCTAAATATAACCAATAGAGACAAATGTAAAGGTAAAGCTTCTAACCTTCCAAATTTCATGGTGAGTGAGATGGTTTTGATCGAGATCAAATATTTTTGCATAATTAGCACTGCCCTGGGAGAAGACCCATAAGTTCACACCCCAAAGCCAAACCATCATTGTCTGCAAGAAAGGCAAAAAAAAAAAAAAAAAATTGAACCAGTAAATTTGAGCAAAGATCTAATATCTAGAAGGAAAACCTATTCTTAAATAGATAAATGTCAACTCACCACCAAAAGGAGAGGGTTGTAATACAAAAATGCCTCGTATAAGAACAAATCCCGCAAATCTACCCCCATTCTCATAACAGAATCCCATCCAATCTGTTGAAAAACAAGAAAAAAAATCTACAATGAATTATGTGACCACAACATCCTAAGCTGTTGCAAACAATAAAAAATATGAACACTGACCTTGCAGCAGCCAATGCCCCAGATCAGAAACAATATCACCTGAAAGAACAGTGAAAAGTACAAGCTAAAGTTTGAGATATAAAATATTGAAAGCCAAAGTTCTGATCTGAAAACAAATATGAATGATATAAAAGTACAAGCTAAGTAAAATGATTCATGAGTTTTGCTTTCCAGCAGTGGCGGAGCCACTAAGAGGCGAGCGAGACAGTCTCCCTGTTCAATTCGAAAATTTGTTAAACTATGTCTTAAAAATTAATAAAAAGTCTAATTTGTTATCCACGTAATTTTGATTTGCCGCCGCTAAAATGAAAAGTCTGAAGCTATGCCACTGCTATCCAGTGTAATGATAAATGAATAAATCAGTAATGGTAAAAGACAAAAAAAACACCTTGAACCTCCATAAAAAGATTGGAGACGGCAGTATCAGAGCTCCATGCGCAGGCGAACTTGCGCTCTTCATTTCAACTTTAAAAAATAAAAATAAAAATTGAACGCTTCACCAACTGCCTGAACAGTAACACAAGCATGAAAATTAATATGAAAAATGTAATTCGAGATTCGGTAATTACTCAATAGAAAAAATTAATATATAATTAAGAACGTAAGAATGAAATCAGTGATAATCAGAGTGATAGATCGGTAAATTTTGAAGTGTTTGATTACCGGAGATGATGAAGCGACGTCGTTCTGGTAATATCGATTCGATTTCTCGGCTCGTCAGATCTGCCGAGAAATAAAAGAGGGAAATACAAAACGTGCATTTCACTTTTGGTACGTTTTTTTTTTTTTTTTGGAGCTTTTGCTGTGTATTTTTCAAACCGTTACTCTCACAGTGCCACGTCATCATTAACTGTGTTGACTCAAAATCATGAATTCTTTTGTTTAATTGTTTTACTTGGTTTTTGTCATTATTATTTCTTAAAGTGGTGGCATGTGAAATTGGATTTAAAATGATGCAATATTACTTGATAAAAACAAAATTAATTCAATGC
>SKCR01054546.1:0-29677 GCA_019454045.1 Zanthoxylum bungeanum | reverse complement strand
GTATTATAAGATGTGTACTTAAGAATTTATCTATTTTTATTTCCCATAAAATTCAGATGAACCTGACCTATATTTATAAATCTTACCTTGTTCTTTGTAGATGGATATATCTCTATTTTCACCGGATAATGAAGCCAATTCTATGGCCAAAAAGAAGTAGCAAGTACCTCAATCAGCAAAAAGGAAGACAGTTATGGTTAAAATTGACAAGTTTAGGAAAGGGAAAGACAATACTTTTGTTACCGTGGCCATTAAACGGAACAAGAAACAAAAATATAGGTTGGAAAACGACACTATTACGTACGTTTAATTGGGTAAATATTATTTTAGTTTTTACCGTTCGAGTTAATTACTTATACGGTTGCCTCTTTATTTTATAAAATTACTAGTGTGTGCCCGTGCCTACAGCACGGTGTTATAAAATTTACATACAAATTAAGATTTTATTCTTTAATTTATTTAGTAGTTTTCATTTTCCATTAATAAATATTAATAAATGATTTTATTCTTTAATTTATTTGGTAGTTTTCATTTTCCATTTTTATAGAGATTCTAAAATGAAATGACTTTTTATCAACCGTTAGATTATAATGAAATGATTTGAGCCGCCAATTAAGCCACATAAAGATAACCTTTAGATACATTATCTCTCTTAATCTTAACCATCTGTTACACTCTCTTTCCTCCCACACCATTGTGCTTTATAATATAGATCTTTAAAAAAACTCAGACGGTTATTTTCGTACATGTTGGATCTATTTTTTTAATGGCAAATTATATAAAAATTAAATAAAAAATAAGTTAAAAGAAATAAATATAATGGACCTCTTCGATCATTTTTAAGAATATAAATAATTGGGTAAATGACGCAAACTCTATGACTAAATGAGCATTTATCCTCTCCCAATTACTAATCCAAAAATATATTTCTGTTAGTAAAATTTTCTACTTTCGATAGAGATAAGGGCATAGGATGATATGTGGCATAATCTGATATGGATCATCATCGGTCTAATTTATACTCAAAAAGTAGTTCATTAGTTGAGGGTTGTCTAAGCTTGTAAAATTAACCTCAGATCTATTCTTAGTTATTATCTTCCTAAGGAGAAAAATTTATATGCGGACAAGTTTTATAAGACCGTCCAACCAATATTTCACGTGACAGTCACTGATTAAAAACCGTCTCATATAAGATATTTGCCTCCTTAATACCCCCATTGCATGACGACTGTTCTTTTTACTAGTCTTTATCACGTGAAAAAGTAATATCAGCCTTCTATGTTCATGAGTTTGCTCTAATCATTTAGAAGCTCATATTTAAGAATTAACTCATAAGTCGAGAATTGCCAAATATTACATACTTAGTCGGATATTATGAACTGGTGGCTCTGATTGTGCTAATGTGGCTTCTTAACTCGCTGCTATTTGACCTCGATGAGTTTTTGTCATTGCATGATGATTAGTTATTTATTTCCATATGTATGAAGCTCCGGTCCCAATTGTGCCATGTTTCATTAATTTGTTAACTTTTAATTTTATTAAAAAGCAATTATATGTAATTGTATCATATTCAAATGGCACATTAGCTACTAAAAGAAACTTTTTAATCCAAAGTAAACGAAATTTACTAACGTATACAGAGTTTATTAATAAGGGGTTTGATTGTCTTTTTCCCTATATAAAAAACAGTAAAATTAAAGGGAAAAAATAGTAGTTATGTGAAAAAGAGAGAGGGAGAGGTGGAAATTGGGCCATGCATGCCCATGAAAATTAATGTCAGCCGACAGCGAGAATCCTCAGAGAAGAAAAAGAGAGAAGTTGGGGAATGAAGGGTATACGTACAATTTAACCTGTGCCTGCAGCTGCAGTGTCCCCTCGTGCGCTTCCTTTAATTAATTTTTGCCTATGGATCCCCCATCACCATCACTATCTTTCTTTCTTTTCTTTCTTTCATATTCATTCTCCTGCTTTATTTTCACTCCATTGAACTGCCCACTGGTTTCCTGCTCTCCTGCCATTCCATGATATATTCATTAAAAATCAAACTGGCTTGTGTTTTTTCGCTTGTCCTAGGGGGACGGGCATCGAACAGTGAGGAGATAGTCTTCCCGACAAAGGCTCTCTTCGGAGAGGTTCTCTTGAACGAGGGATCTTTTGTGAAATTACTTAAAGCACATACATAATCAAATCTCTATATCCAAGAGGGGGTGAATTGGGTAACGGACAATATTGCGGAAATAAAAATTTTCCCGATTTTATTCTAATAAACTAGTAGCTTTATCAATTAACCTTATCATTCAATTTCTACAATTACTACACCCAACAAATAATTTTCTCAATGACAAGTTATACTAAATAGTGTGAAAATATAATGTAAAACTTGCGATCAATTAAAGAGATATGATTAGAGAAATTTACACTGAATTTATAGTGGTTTGACCAACAATGTCTATGTCCACTCCCTATGTCGCGCTTAAAGATTTCCACTAAGTTGATTCACAACTTACCCAAGAGTTTTCCAATGGCTTACTCTTAAACCCTTACAATGTGTTTTGTTCTTAGGCTTACTCATAACCTTTACACAAACTGCCTTTTGAGTATACCCAGTCACAAAGAGATTACCCAACCTCAAGTATTTAAGATATGAAGATTTATAATACCATTTGGGCACTCACAAAGATAAGAAGATTAAAGTGTGGTATTCTCTAGACCGGTTCCAATAATTGTGCAAACTCCATACTGACCAGTATTAGTGACCGGTATGGAGTAGCCCGGTTCTAGTGCTCAAAATAGAATAAGGGCACCGGTATGCCGATTTCAGTGTCAAAATCTTAGGATTCGAAAGTTAAAACTATTTTGCATATGACTCCAATGCATCTATATGAATGTGCATATGTTCCATGAGCTTAAAGATTTAAATTAACAACTCACTTACAAAGAGAGACATAAGCTAAGAGCACATAAAAAGTTCTTCAATACATTCATTTTCTTTTCATCACCAATGTGCTTTGAATTCTTGTTGTAATGTCCGCTAATATGCGTTGAAGGTTACCTCGTTACATCATCAAAATCCATCTTACGAATATGTCACTAACACATTGGGGTCCCTTTGGGAGAGAGCTACCTTAGCCTTATTTAATAATAAGATTCTTGCATTCTTGGAGATAATAATGGGTCGCCCATGATGTCTAAGAGATCACTCGCAGAAGACTAACCCTCTCAAACGATATTTTTTGAGGTAAAAATGGGTCGAACGATGCACAACTCACATTATCAAATTTAGATAGGAATTACTTAGCCTTATATTAATCAAGAATTAAACCTGTTGATGGTGATTTTTGAGCCTAAGGGTCGCCAGCAGCTCAGCGAGGGCATAAGGGGAAACTTCCATTTCAGTGTACAGAGGTCGAAGACATTGAACCAAGGCATCTGGCCCATCAAAGTGGTCGGGCTCGATCCACATTCCCTCATCGACCCGAGGAGTGAAAGTGTTTAGAGAAGCAGGATGAGTAGGGACCTCAGGTCTGACTCGACCAAGTAGCTTAGTCTGACAAGACGACCATCGTTTCAACCTTCCGACCTGGTATGACAGGTTGAGGTAGTATTGATCAGGTCGAGTATAATGGTGTAAGCACGGCACGAGAAGTTGTATCTTCCATAAAGCTTCGATATGACAGGAGCAACTTGCAGGATTATCCCCTGACACACGCCACTGCGTGAACATGTAGATACAGGCTGACATCATAAAGGTAGCGTATGGATTCTTCCCAAGAGAGAGTGGTTTAATGAAATTTCATATGGCAGGTATGGTTTCAGCAAAATGATTGGGGCAGAAAAACTATTTAGCAGCGGTAGGTTCACGTGGCTGACGTCATAGAGACGGTGTAATAATATCATTTTCCTTAGTATATAAAGGGGATGAGAGCACTTTTGTAAGGGTTAGCATTTTATATTTTTGTAAGCTTGTAAGAGAGATAAAAAAACTTATTTTTAGAGAGAACGCGAGAGAGGTCGGTCACACTTGTAACAATCATTTTGCCTTGGTCGTTCAAACCCGACCATGTTATAAAAAAATCTATTTCCTTGTGTTCGTGGACGTAGGTCGGATTCATTCCGTCGAACCACGTTAAATCATTTATTCTTATCTGTTTACTTTCCATTTTTCTGCTAAGTTTTCTTTTGGTTCCCAACAAACCAAACAAATTCACGATTGGGGGAAGATTGTTCGAGGAGTGAGTTTCCGGATATGACCCTGGAATGAAAATCAGCTGTCAACAGTTGGCGTCGTTTGTGGGGAACATAACAAAATGTAGTAGACGTGTTGAGACAATGGCGGAAGACGGGAACCACAGGTCTCCAGAGGCTTCAACAACGGAATGGATGGAGAAGATGGAAGAAAACATGAGAAAGAAGAGGGAGTCAACCCAGGCCTTTATGAAGGTCATGATGGAGAAGATGGAAAGTTTAGAAAAGACGAACGAAGAAAGAATGGAAGGTGGTCCGAGTCGAAGGAAGAAAGATGTAGTTTGATGAAAGAGGGTTGATGAGGGTGATGAAGGCGGAATGAGGAACATTCAAAGAGTGAGGTTAGCTATCGTAGCTAGAGTTTTGTCGGCAAGAGAATTGTGGGAAGAGGAGGAAGGCAGGCAGACACATGAGTCTTCCAGCAACAGTCCATGCTTCGCAGAGAGTTACCCGGGACAGTCTCCGAGGGAAGGACATGAAGTCCCTAGCTACGGAGGACATCAAGCCATGATGGGAAGACGTCGGGAAACCCGAGGTTTGGAGCGTGACAACTCCAAGGACTAGATGAAGAGTTGGTTTCAGAAGGAGATGAAAAAATGAGGAGAAATTATAAAAACAGACCGAATGGTGACCAAGACTTGGGGACAATGTCCCCTTTCATGGAGATAATTTCGGCGATGAGATTTCCGAGAAGATTCACAATGTCCTCCAAGGATGTTTATAAAGGCACCATGGACCTCAAGTCTCACGTTGAGAAGTTTGTTTTGATGATGGAAATTCAGGGAATGGTCAGAGAGGCCATCTGTAAGGTGTTCCCTTTGACCCTAGGTGGGTCAGCCAGTTTATGGTTCGGGAATTTGACCCTGGGGAGTATCAGCAGCTTTGAACAATTGAGGAGATCATTTTTGAGGCATTTCAAAGGGGCGTGTGTACCGAGGCAGACGATGGGGTCGTTGAAGTTGATGAAGCAAGAGAACAGCGAGTCTTTGAAAAGCTTTGTCGACAGGTATCACGACCTGGTTCTAGAGGTCGAGGTGTACGAGTCCTCGGAGGCCTTGGAAAGTTTTAAATGGACTCTCAAGGTCGGGAGGTTGGGGTCCCACCTGAGGATCCAATAGATACCGGACTATGGCGCAACTTTAGAGTAGACAAGAAAGTTTGTGCTGATGGAGGAAGAGGAGAAAGTTGCCGAAGATGAGGCACCTAGATGACCAAGGTACTCAGGCCGGGAAATCGATAAGATGTGGTTAGAGACATGAGGAGATCGGTCCCGAGACAAAAGAAGTTCAGGCCAATACCTCAGAAAAATCAACTACATCAAAAAAAGGTTGTCTACCCAGGTCAACCTCATTTTCGGAGGAACAATGTACACCCCCTAAACAGATCCCTAGCCCAGATAATTTGGGAAATCCAGGGTAAAGGTTTTCTGCCTAAGCCCGACCTGTGAAAGTTTCTGATCGAGAATGAAAACCACAGGGCCTATTGTTTGCACCACAATTTAAAGAGACATGCCACGAACAGATATAGAGACCTGTGGGAGCATGTGGAAAATTTGATAAAAAATTACTATATGAGTGAATACATAGACCAAGTGGCTACGGAGGCCGACCAGCACTGATAGCGAATGTCATCGGGTTGGGTATTTGGAACGCTGAGGTGTAGAGAATATATTTTGAAAAAAGACTCTCTTAAAATGACCCTCAAAGAGTTATAAGATGGGCAATAGATCCCAAGAGAATGAGTAAGACTCTTCCTTTCCCATATGGAAGTTTTTTACACATGTCTTTTTATTATTATTGTGTGTGTGTAACATTGGCTCGGGGTTGCATTCATTCCACCGATGGCACTTAAAACTTTGGCTTGGGGTTACATTTGTTCCGCCAATGATATAAATCATTGGCTCGGGGCTGCACTCGTTCCGCCGAGGCCATATAAAATTTTGGCTTGGGGTTGCATTCGTTCCACCGGGGCCATTTAAAACATTGGCTCGGGGCTGCATTCGTTCAGCCGAGGCCATTTAAATCATTGGCTCGGGGTTGCATTCGTTCCGTCGAGGCCATTTAACACATTGGCTCAGGGCTGCATTCATTCCACCGAGGCTATTTAAATCATTGGCTCGGTGCTGCATTCGTTCCGCCGAGGCCATTTAAATTTTTGACTTGGGGCTGCATTCGTTCCGCCGAGGCCATTTAAATCATTGGCTCGAGGATGCATTCGTTCCGCCGAGGCCACTTAAAACTTTGGCTCAGAGCTGCATTCGTTTCACTGAGGCCATTTAAAACATTGGCTTGGGGATGCATTCGTTCCACCGAAGCCATTTAAATCATTGGCTCAGGAATGCATTCGTTCCATCAGGCCACTTAAAACATTGGCTCGGGGCTGCATTCGTTCGCCGAGGCCACTTAAATCATTGGCTAGGGGCTGCATTCGTTCCACTGAGGTCCTGTTACAATTCGATGGCACAAGTTTTCCCTCGTGGCTTGTTTTCCAATTTTTGTAGATCCTCGCAGATCATATCTCCTCAGGATATTAACGTATCAAGAGCATGCATCAGCCTGAGGAAGCCAAATCAGTCTATGGCTTCGTGCGTCACCATCTTTTTATAATTCCCGACACTAACTCGCTCACTCGTTGTAACCGAGAACTAGGGGACCTATGTTGATGGTGAGCAGCTCAGCGAGGGTGTAAGGGGAAACTTCCATTTCAGTTTACGAAGGCCGAGGACATTGAACCAGGGCATCTGGCCCATCAGAGTGGTCGGGCTCGATCCTCATTCTCTCACCGACCCGAGGAGTGAAAGTGTTTAGAGAAGCAGGACGAGTAGAGACCTCATGTCCGACTCGACCAAGTAGCTCAGTATGACAGGACGATCATCATTTCGGCCTTCCAACCTGGTAGGACAGGTCGGGGTAGTATTGATCAGGTTGGGTATAATGGTGTAAGCACGGCACGGGAAGTTGTATCTTCCGTAAAGCTTGGATGTGACAGGAGCAACTTGCATGGTTATCCCCTGACACACGCCACCGCGTGAACAGATAGATACATGCTGGCATCATAAAGGTAGTGTATGGAGTCTTCCCAAGAGATAGTGGTTTATTGAAATGTCATATGACATGTCTGCTTTCGGCGAAATAGTCGGGGTAGAGAGCCTATTTAGCAGCGGTAGGTTCGCGTGGCTGACGTCATAATGACGATGGAATAGTATCATTTTTCTTAGTATATAAAGGGGATGAGAGCACTTTTGTAAGGGTTAGTATTTTGTATTCTTGTAAGCTTGTAAGAGAGATAAAAAGCCTATTTTTAGAGAGAACGCGAGAGTGGTCGATCACACTTGTAACAATCATTTTTCCTTGGTCGTTCAAACCCGACCATGTTATAAAAAAATCTTTTTATTTGTGTCTGTGTGGACGTAGGTTGGATCCATTTCACCGAACCACGTTAAATTCTTGTTTTTATTTGTGTACTTTCTATTTTTATGCTAAGTTTGCTTTTAGTTCCCAACAAACTAAACAAATTCACGATTGGGGAAGATTGTTCGAGAAACGAATTTCTAGATTTACCCCTAAAATAAAAATCAGCCGTCAACAAAACCAAATAGGATAATAGAATTTCTTAGCCTCATTTGAACCAACTAATTATGCCGGTACTCTCTCATATACAGTAGTCACAGCTTTCAAATAGTGAACGGTTTTATACAACAAGCATTGCATTATAAAAGGGGTGTGGGACCAAAGATGAAGGGGTAACACGTGCAATCCTGACAAAGGTTGAAAAATAGATGCTACCATGTGAACAAATTAATGTTTATGTGTAGTAGCCTTTAAAGACTTTTCCACATGGAGATGCACGTGTGGGTAAGAATATGGCTCAAGTGAACGTGTGTATTTTTTTTTTATTGTGACGGTCCCTCTCCTCTCTTACACAAATTTGATTTTCTTTTTAGGTTATCTTCTCCAACAACTTGTCAGTTTGGTGCATAATTTGTTTGATTTTATAGATTCTTTTGTTAAATTGCCACTATTGGGGTCTGGTGTGTGCATGTGCAATTGTTATTTTTCAATGCTGATGCAAAAAGAGCCGTATATCATCAATTATAACACAAGATAAGGTTTACTAATTTAATTTATTTTTAAATTACCTATATCACGATTTCTTAATTAAATTAAGATTTCTTTTTGGATTTATATTTATCCTTAATAAGTCAATTCATTATTTGTTAAGGAATATTTCATATTTAAGTCATTATATATAAAAATGTATTTTTATTTAAGAAATAATATTTGTCTAATATTTTAATTAAGATACTCTTTAGTATAGATATTATTTTTTTTATCAAAAATTATATTTCTATTTTAAGAAAAATCTATTTTGCAACAATAGTACCACGTCACCAATAGAACAACTCAATAATATATTGGCACATGTGCTAAATAACAAAAAATAACTAAATAAATAATAATATTTTTTAACACAACTCTTGTACAGTTATTGGTTGGTGGTACTACGTCATCCATATAAACAATGAATATTACTCATATTTTAGGGTGAATATTATAAAAATAGATTAACTTTTGAAAAGAGTTAGAATTTAGTTTAAGCTTAGGCAAAGCCTATAAATAGATAATTGGGAAAAGCACAAAATAATACCTTGTGGTTTCGGCCAATTTCAAAATAAGGACTGTGGTTTTTTTTCATGACAAAAGACTACCATGTGAATTCGTTCGTTAGCAACAACCAGTAAAATTATAACACCATTAGTGACTGCTGACGTGGCAAGATTCATAGAAACAATTTTCTAGTTGAAGAAAGTTAGAAAAACTTACAATTCTTGGAGATTTTGTTCAAGTTTTCCTTTTCCTTCACTTTTTCTCTCAAACATTTCTTTGCAATTTTATTTGGTAACTTAAGCTTATAAAAGAAAAAAAAAACCAAAAATAATTTATACTCCATTGATTTGGTCGAAACTAGGGAAACAAATGTTAGGGTTGGTGCTCGGAGTGTCAATGCAGATCATATTTATGTCTAATTCATGAATACGAATAATTCAATTTTCCATAATATTACTTACTTAATGGTAGCACTTCTTGCTTTTATATACATATTCGATCTAATTACGATTAGATTGAAACTATATGATTTAGTGATATGTATATATTAGATAAAGACCCGATAATATATTTTATAGTGCGCAGTTACAAATTAGTTTGTAATTGACATTGGGAAGTGTCACTAGTAGAAGAATATTATCAAATAAAGTTCCTGGTCAAGATTTACTAACACGGGTAGGTTAGTAAAATCCGCTGAGGTTGTGATGAATTCCAATATCACCTGTTTATAAGGGGTTAATTTACAATTTGGGTAATATAAAGGTTTATTTATTGAGTCTTAAGCTTAATGCTTCTTGTTAACTGGCCATTAATAAGATTGATTTGGTAAACTTAAAATGAACTTGGAAAATGGATTTTAGGTTTAAACCCTAGACTCAATAGCCCACGATCTTCCTTGAGGATAGATAACTCTTTAATAGATTTCCTTACAGGATAGAAATATACATGTCGGGCGGGGGTAGCCATAATTGGAACTTAATCTTAATGAATTCATGTAACTTGGTTGACATAGGAATATGATTAATTAATTTACACTGGGTAATTGTATCTGACCATCGGAAGATGCTTTTGCATAATTTCGTGTTCCAGGTTAATAAACCGATATATTACACAAACGTAAAATAACCACTTCATCTTTTAAAAAGATATTGGAAAGATTCACAACCCTGGATAGTTTCTAAATATTGAATTTTCTCAAACTACTTTCACGCTGTTTTATTTATTTGTTTTAAAGTCACCATCCAATCAAACAATCAATCCATTAGATACTTGTAAAAATTTGGCTTCATAAATTAATAGCTTAGGTTTTAAGTCATCGTGGGATCGATACTTTTTATACTACTTGAACGATATGTGCGCTTGCGTTATACGCGTGTGATTGCACCGGTCAAGTTTTTGGCGCCGTTGCCAGGGACTTATTTATCTTTCACTATTAGTTTTGAGGTTAGATACCTTTACTTGTATCTAATTTTCTTTTTACTTATTATTTATGTTTTCTTGTGTTTCAGGTTCTCAAACACTACATGAGACGAACCAGAAGCTTTGAAATCCGTCCGTTTGACCCAGAAATTGAAAGAACCATCAGATAGTTGAGAATGGAAAGGCGAGAAGCTAAAGAAACACTAATCAACATGGAACCTGAACCTTTGGAAGTTGCACCACCAATTCCCATTCGAGACAGAACCATTCCGGTAGTTGACGGCCTTATTTCCTATATTGTACTTCCTCCCTTACCAGTAAATGCGGGTGATATCAAAACATGTATCCAGATGATTCAGCAGTCAGTACCGTTTGGGGGGAATGTAACTGAAGATCCTAATGCCCACATCAGCAACTTCCAAGAAGTTTGCGACACTTTCAATTACAACCGAGCAGCTGAAGAAGTAATGAGACTGTGTGTTTTCCCATATTCCTTGAAAGACAGAGCTAAGGCTTGGCTACATTCACTACCAGCAGGTTCCATCACAACTTGGAACACTCTAGCCACCAAATTCCTTGCAAAGTACTTTCCACCAGCCAGAATTGCAAAGCTGAGGAATGACATCACATCCTTTGTGAAACAAGAATCAGAATCCCTCTGCAAAGCTTGGGAAAGGTACAAAGATTTACTCAAAAAATGTCATCACCATGAAATTACAAAGTAGCTACAAGTCCAAACATTCTATAATGGACTTTCTAGAATAATGAGAACCACAATTGATGTTGCTGCTGGAGGAGTTTTGATGGCAAAAGGAGAAGATCAGGCCTGAGACTTAATTGAAGAAATGGCCAACAACAATTCTTTATGGCCAACAGAAAGGAGCATGATCCAAAGAATCGCAGGAATTTATGAAGTTGGAGCCAACACAACACTGAATGCCAAGCTGGATATAATTTGCAAAAATCTGGAAACTTTTAACATGAAGGTTAACGCTGGATCCACAAGTTCACCATAAGGAGAAGCACCAGAATCAGAAGCAAACCAACATGCAGAAACAGTAAATTATGTCAATAATTTGTTAAATCACTCTGCAACTGTATAACTCTGTGAAAGTGAACACGGTGAAAGACAGGGGAACAATCCATATTCCAACACCTACAACCGAGGGTGGAGGAATCATCCCAATTTCGCATGGACCAACAATTCAGGGCAAATGACTTATCCACCACCTGGATTCCAACAACAAAACAAAGGTCAGGAGCATGAAAAATAACCATGAATAACATAAGTGCTGGCCCAGTTGAAAAAGCAAGAATCAAAATATGATGCTTTAGCAGCTATGGTTCAAAAGCAAGTAGCATTGAATCAAAGTCATTCAGCTTCTATTAAAGCACTGGAGAATCAAATAGGACAACTGGCCAACGCTCAGAGTTACAGACTGCCAGATAACCTTCCTAGCAATACAGAACCAAATCCAAGGAACCGAGGGAAGGAGTAATATCAAGCCATTACTTTGAAAAGCGGTACTGAAATCAACAAAGATGTTGGAATCAAGGCATCCATTGAAGAAGTTCCAAAAGAAAGCAGCGAAGCAGTTCCAGAGATGGAGAAAAAATAAGCAAAGGAAAAAGATCAAGAAAGAATCACTTTACCTCCACCTTTTCCACAACGTCTCCAGAAGAACAAACTGGACAATCAGTTTGCTCGATTCCTGGAGGTATTCAAAAAGCTGCATATCAACATTCCATTTGTAGAAGCCTTGGAAGAAATGCCCAGCTATGTCAAATTCATGAAAGACATTCTTTCACGAAATGGAGATTGAGAGATTACAAGACAATAGAATTGACAGAAGAATGCAGCGCCATCATTCAGAGGAAGCTTCCCTCGAAGTTGAAAGATCCCGGCAGTTTCACTGTTCCATGTACCATTGGAGAACATTATATCGGTAAAGCTTTATGTGATTTAGGTGCAAGTGTTAATTTAATGCCTTTTAATATTTACAGGAAACTGCAAATTGGAGAAGCAATGCCCACTTTAGTCTCTCTGCAACTTGCTGATCAAACGCTCGCATTTTCGAGATGAGTAGTTGAAGATGTGCTGGTCAAATTCGACAAACTCATTCTCCCAGCAGATTTCATCATCATTGACATGGAATAAGACAAAGATATGTCTATCATCCTGGGGAGACCATTTTTTGCTACAGGTCGAATTGTTATTGATGTTCAAAAATGAGAACTAACCATGAAAGTGCAGGACCAAGAAGTTACCTTCAATGTTTTTAAAGCCATGAAATTCCTGAGTGATGAAAAAGAGAAGGAATGTTTCAGAATTGATGTTGTTGAAAGTATCATCCAGGATACTGATACAATTCCTACGGATAAACTCGAAGCTAGCATCACCAACATGACTAACAACGAACTAGATGCTGAAATTCTGGAATGTATCAATTATCTTGAAAAGCCATTTCGCTTCAAATCGACACCACAAGTGGAAAGTCTGGAATTACCGAAAAAAGAGCGAATCAAGCCTTTCGATTGAAGAACCACCGCAGCTGGAGCTAAAGTTACTTTCGAGCCATCTCAGGTATGCTTTCTTAGGAAATTCTTCTGAATTACCTGTAATTATTTCTTCTTCGCTAACATTGGAACAGGAAGAAAAGTTACTGAGAGTGTTACGAGAACACAAGAAAGCCATTGGTTGGACTATAACAGACATTCGAGGCATTAGTTTATCATTTTGCATGCACAAAATTCTGATGAACGACGAGTACAAACCCACAGTGGAGCATCAACGAAGACTAAATCCAATCATGAAGGAGGTCGTGAAGAAAGAAATTATCAAATGGCTAGACGCCGGTATCATTTACCCCATCTCTGACAGTACTTGGGTAAGTCCTATGCAATGTGTGCCGAAGAAAGGAGGAATTACTGTAGTCATAAATGAAAAGAACGAGCTGATTCCAACAAGAACGATGACTGGATGAAGAGTATGCATGGACTACGGGAAGCTGAACAAATCAATAAGGAAAAATCATTTTCCTCTATCATTCATTGACCAGATGCTAGAAAGATTGGCGGGACATGAATTCTATTGCTTTCTGGACGGATACTCAGGGTACAATCAGATTGCCATCGCCCCAGAGATGAGGAGAAAACCATTTTTACATGTCTGTATGGTACTTTTGCTTTCCGTAGGATGCCATTTGGACTATGTAATGATCTTGCCACATTTCAACGTTGCATGATGGCCATCTTCTCAGACATGCTGGAACAAAGTATGGAGGTTTTCATGGATGATTTCTCTGTGTTTGGAGACTCGTTCGACTACTGCTTGCAAAATCTGGAACATCTGTTACAAATGTGTGAAGATACCAACCTGGTGCTCAACTGGGAGAAATGCCACTTCATGTTGCAGGAAGGCATCATCATTGGACATCGAATCTCACAAAAGGGAATTGAGGTAGACAAAACAAAGATTGAAACAATTGAAAAACTACCTCCACCAACAATTGTCTAAGGGATTTGGAGTTTTCTCGGACATGCTGGCTTTTATAGGAGATTTATCAAAGACTTCTCAAAGATTGCTAAACTTCTGTGCAATCTTCTGGAGAAAGACGTGTCTTTCAACTTCACCAAGGAATGCCAAGAAGCTTTTGAGATCCTAAAACAGAAATTGGTCTCTGCCCCCATCATCGTAGCACTAGACTGGACCCTTCCATTTGAAGTGATGTGCGATGCTAGTGATTTTTCTGTAGGTGCAGTTTTGGGACAACGCAAAGCAAAAATCTTCCATACCATTTACTACTCCAGTAGAACTCTGAATGAAGCTTAACTCAACTACACAACCACTGAAAATGAGTTGCTTGCAGTTGTGTTCGCTTTTGATAAATTCTGCTCCTATTTGCTGGGTCCCAAAGTGGTGGTCTACACAGATCATCAACAATCAAATACTTGATCGCGAAGAAAGATGCCAAACCTAGATTGATCCATTGGATACTTCTACTGCAAGAATTTGACATGGAGATCCGAGATAGGAAAGGAACAGAAAACCAAGTGGCAGATCATTTATCGAGGCTCGAGAATGGAGAAACAGTTGACAATGAACTAACAATCAAAGAAAATTTTCCAGATGAACAGTTATTTGCTATGAAACAGCATGATGTCCCTGGGTATGCTGACTATGTCAACTACATAGTGTCAGTAAAATGGCCATTGGAATGGACAACTTAGCAACGAAAGAAGTTCTTCAAAAAAGTCAAGCACTATGTCTGGGATGAGCCGTATCTGTTCAAACGTTGTACTGATCAATTATTGAGACGTTGTGTTCCACAGGAGGAGGTCAACAATGTTCTACAACATTGTCATTCATCACCATATGGCAGACACTTCAGCGGGAATAAAACTGCAGCCAAAGTCCTACAATCAGGTTTGTTCTGGCCCACTCTTTTTAAAGATGCTTATCTATTTACTCTTCAATGTGACAAGTGCCAGAGAACGGGAAATATTTCGGGGAGAAATGAAGGACCTTTGTAAAACATTCTGGAAGTGGAGATATTTGATGTATGGGGGATTGATTTTTGGAACCTTTGTTCCATCATTCAGAAACTTGTACATACTAGTTGCAGTAGACTACGTCTCCAAATGGGTTGAAGCAATTGCACTGCCATCCAATGATTCAAAAGTGGTGATCAAATTCCTTAAAAATAATATTTTCACTCGATTTGGAACACCTCGGGCGATTATCAATGATGGTGGCACACATTTCTACAACAAATACTTTGATGTACTCCTATCCAAATACGAAGTTACTCATAAAGTTACCACTACCTACCATCCACAGTCAAATGGACAAGTTGAAGTTTCAAACAGAGAGATCAAAAGTATGGAGGTTGCGGACTTTTATGGACAAGTTGAAGTTTCAAACAGAGAGATCAAAACTAATCTGACCATAATGGTTGCAGAATTTATTCTCCATAAAAAAACTCGTTCTTAATATCTTAAAAATAATAAAGAACATGTTTCAAGACTCATCCTATGGTCTACAGCATATCAAAATAACTTGTATCCATTACGATTAAATTTATATCTCTAATCGCACTAAATATAGTATTCATTATGCCATTGTCCTATGATGCATAAGATTGACTAGACATTCTAATCAATTTCTCTTTCGACAAAAGAATCATCTTTTACGAAAGATGAATATTATATACTATAAACACATAAACTGTCAAACAATTATATTAACTGTCATATAAATAGTCTTATTATATTCTTTATTAGATCATATCTAATGTACGATTAATGGGAGCATCTCTCATGTCTCTTAGTTTTACATCATATATAAAACTTTATATCGAATATAATAGAGACCATTCCCACTGCTTTCATGGAGAAAATAAGACTCGGGTAAACCTTTTACCTCATAAACATCTCATTATTACTTTAAAAATGATAATGTCATTATGATATATAACATTAGAAAGAAATTTGTACGCTCCCACTAACCCTATTATCACATATGTATTCTCTATGCTTTGATAAAATCAAACAATCTGACTGATATCAAAATTAAATAACACAAATTTCCAGAAGGCTCATCTGAGTCTACAATAGGCTATATAAGCTAGTATATCAAACTGTAATTTAGTAGAATACAAACTCTAGGGCCATTCCAGAACGAACTCTTCAAACAAAGAAATCACAACGGATCTCTTATCCGAAGAAACCATTCAAAAATGCCACTTTGCTTTCCTAGCTAAAATACACAGTTTAATATCAATATTAACCAACAGATCTTTAATTGTTCAATTAATACAACTAGAGACAAGTTTCCTCAGAATCTACAATAGACTACTGAGCATAACTTTTTTCACTGTCATACTATAAAGGTCAAACCTTCAATAAGCTCACTTTGCTTTTGTTGCGCAAACCATTTGTACACTTTATAAACGATTCACAACGAAAGCTTAATCAAGTTCAAAACTTGATCGTAGTAAGTTATGAACAATCTTAGATCTATGGTTTAATACTAACTTCCGGAATCGATATCAAATATCGCTCCCACTATAAGTTATATGATAATTTTCTTCAATAAGAAAACAACAGAACCACTAAGTATCAAATACTTCGCAAATAATTCTGACATCCTATTGGATTTATAAGAAAAATGTCTAAGGGTCGTTTCATCTTATTAATTATGTAGTTCGATTTATAGTTTATCACTTGACCGGCGTAAACACACACGTATAACGCAAGCGCACGTATCATTCAAGTAGTATAAAAATATCGATCCCACGAGGACTTAATTCCTACTGTTGTTATTAATTATTGATACTATTTATTTACATGTATCTAATTATAGGGAGAAGAGAATGATTGTTTGATTGGTTGGTTGAATGTGGTTTTCCTTAATTAAAATAAATAAAATAAACAAAAGAAAATACTAAGGAAAATAACAAAAGACTCAAAGATCTAGGGTTGTGACTCCACACAATATTATTATAAATATGAATTGATTCTCTTATTTATGTGTAATAAATCAGATAGCTAACCTGGAACACGAAAATATGCAAAAGCCTATGTCGATGGTCACGCAAATACCCAGTATAACCCAATTGAATCATATGTCTATGTCAACCAAATTACCTGGATTCATTAGGATTAAGTTCCAATTATGGCTACCCCCGCCCGACAGGTATATGTCTATCCTGTAAGGAAATCTATTAAAGGGTTATATATCCTCAAGGAAGATCGTGGGCTATTGAATCTAAGGCTGAAACTTAAAATCCACATGTCTAGTTCATTTGAAGTTTACTACATCAATCTTATTGGTGATCAGACAACAAGAAGCATTAAGCTTAAGACTCAATAAACAAACTAAAGAATTACCCAATAAATAATTAAATCAATTATTAAGCCTAGTAATATTTTGTTTCATCACTTCCCTAGAATAAAATAAAATGATGGGGTTAGAGGATCTACATTTAATATTTCTTATCTAGGAATCTCACTGATTATAAAATATAAATTATTTTATGTTCTGCTTTCTCAGGAATTAATAATATTAAACATTTAAAACCAGCCATATAGGCGGTAATCCATTTAGTCCAATTACACCAGCCATATAGGCGGTAATTATCTGTCACACAAAAACCAGCCTTATAGGCGGTAAAGTAATTTATATTTAGACCGACCATATAGGCGGTAATAAAGTCTGCCATTAATTAATCCGATTAAATTATAATTTATAAATTATAATTAAGTGAGATTTACCTAGATAATTATATTAAATGTTTCACCTTTTACCCCATCGGTAAATTAACTACAAAACATAAAGTAAAAAAGTAAATAAAATTTTATTACAAAAAGTAAAAGTGCATAATTAAAAATACTAAATTAAAATTACAAAAACTAAAGCACACAAGATGCAATCCTTAGAGTCCTTACAAAACTCAAGGAAGGCATGATTTGAATTCTGAAATCGAGCTGAATTTATAGGCGCGGATAGGCTTCCAGCGTCGCGACGCCAGTGCTTTTTGGTCGTGGCATGCTGAGGTGATGACACGTGGTGATTCTGGATAAGAAAATAAGGCGACACGGGGCAAGGTGGTTGAAGCTCAATTATTGTGACACATGGCGATTTCTGATTGGTCGGCTCAGATTCTTATCCGCCACGTGTCGATTTCGGATTAGTTTGTCAATAATTGATGCTGATGTGGCAACACGTGGCAAAGTGACTGTCGGCACCATAGAATTGCGACACATGGCACGCTGTGATTGGCTGATGATGACGTGGTGATGATGTGGCACGTTGACTCGGTCAACTAATGATGTGGACGCTGATGTGGCGGTGACGTGGAGTGACACATGGCACACGTGGCAATGGTGATTGTCGGCACCGTAGGATGATGACACGTGTCACGACACACGTCAGCAGATCGACTGTGATGGTGACACGTGGCACGGCGCACGTTAACAAAATCAAATTTCTCAGATTTTGACTTGTGGACCCGGCGCACGCTAGCACTGTTCGGCGCATATTAGGCGTCGCGACGCCAAAGGCTTGCGCGTCGCGACGCGAGAAATGACCATTTTGCCATTTTCGTACAGTTTTCACTGTTTTGGCCCAAATCACCTCCAGAGTGTCCTGAAACTTTATTTATCTACAAAATAACACAAAACATATCAAAATATTCACAAAACTCAAGAAACTATAGAAAATATTAGGTCAAATGAGTGAGAAATAGTGATATAATTACCACTCATCACAACCCCAAACCTAACATTTCGCTAGTCCTCGAGCAAAAAACAAAATAAAATAACATAAAAATAAAATTAACTATGCCACTTTCGTAGGGATCACGGTTGCATTTAGCGTATGCAACAAGCCTTTAAACCCCTAGGTGTCCCTAGTGGACGAATTGCAGTCTCGTGAGGGTTTACAACAATGATACCCACAAACATTTTTACAAAAGTAAAAAGAAAGTAAAACTAATGCACACAAAAGCAAAAAGACAATACAACTGAAGAAAACGCTTTCCTCGCGCAGCGGAAGCGATTAGGCACACGGATCGACCTTGAAAAAATTTTATGTCTTCCCTTCCTTAGCGCCGAATGGAACCAGCACTTATACTAAAGTTTTGCTTCTGTTTCGGACAAGATCACAGCCCCGGAATGCGCGTGAAAAAAGTCCCCGAACTGTAGTGAATTATTGGACTATTTTACACACGTTACACACGCAAACTGCACCCAAACCAACCCCTGATTTGCGTGACCTGCTGTAGCGTTTTAGGTATGATTTTTCCACTCAAAAATAATCCTAACTCAGCCCCAAAATGTCCCCAAGGTGTTTCCCAAAACCCGAATTAAAACAAATCAAAACCGAGCCCCGATTGTAACAAGTGAAGTGCGGCAATGAGGTATTATTGTTCCTCAATGCCGTGACTTACAAGAATAAAGAAGAAGATGATTTGTTCAACGCCACAAGATCTTCCGAGCTATGAATCGTTACCAACGGAAAGTAGTGTGGGCTACACACACAAACAAATCCCTAAACGTTTTAGAGATTAAATCACACACTAATAATATTTTTCTAATTCTTGTTCTTCAAAATTGTTTCTCAACTTTTGAGAGAATTGTGAAGAAGAAGAAGGTGGCTAGGGTTTGGAATGAGATTCCTCTCAAAGAAAATCAAGTTTTCCTTTTATACTTAGGTCAATTTTGTTTCACTCAAACAAAACAACCAATCCCCTTCTAAGGTAGAATTCGGCCAAGGCTAGGATTTTTGGATTAAATTTTGTTTCCAAAATAAACAAATCTTATTCCTTATACACCAAGGAATTCGGCCAAGGCTAGGATTTTTGATTAAATTTTGTTTCCAAAATAAACAAATCATATTCCTTATACATCAAGGAATTCGGCCATGCCCTTATTTCTTCATTAATTTTGTAACAATATTATTTACTTTCCATAAAGTCAATATATGTTACAAATTAAATATATGATTAATATTTTGAAAGTCATTACTTCCAAAATTGAATCAAGGGTTTCCAAAACCCATAATATAGAAATTACAATCTTAGCCTTATTAAATTATATCATATATATAATTCAATATTTTATATTTAATAATTATCATATAATTATTAATACCATACATTAACTTTTAATGTATAGTTTCAAGTGTGACATAATTAATATTATTAATCATATTAATAATATTTATTCTTTTGTGAGTATATAATTAGACTATCCAATTATATTAAATCCGCTATAGTAAATCGAGCTAGCATGAGGACCAAATGGACCCACGGTTCCGAGCTCTAATAATCTCGAAATATTAATTAAGCTCTTAATTAGATATTCCGAATTATTACTCCGGGTTATTCCACTAAAAACCCGAAGTTGCACTCTCGTTGCCGCAGATGAAATATTAAGTCGAACTAAGTCGTTGTCAATCGATATAGTCATTACATACGAATTGATCCTTCACGAGTATCTTGTAATTAGAGCGGGTCATAATGTCTGTTATACCCCTCTAATGATTTTTTACCTTAAGTACCATTGATTCTCTAATGAACGATTTATTCATAACTATTATGAATATTAATCTTTCTGTTCGTAATAGAAAGACTTGAGCGCTCAAATCGTTCAAGTACCGAATCAACCCTTAAGAAAGATACTCATCTACTTCTCGCAAGAAGGAGTGAACTCCATGTCTATGTAAAACGTTCCCAGCTACAAAATAAACTGTGCCCCCAAAGTACGTAGCTATTGGTCGGGACTGCTACACCAAACTCACCTTTGTAAATCAAAGGACACAGCCTGCCATGCAGGAGTTCGTAGTACACTCAGGATTAAAATCAATCCATATATGACCATCAAGTAGATTGAAATGACTTTCTTTGCTTAACGGATATTATAAGAATGTCATTTCTATCTGGATCCAGTCCTATATGATCACATCATACAAGGTGCCTCCATTCTCATGTCTCTACATGGACGATCCGGATTAAGATCGACATACAAATATAGAATGGACCACAGCTATAGATAAACCACAAACAAAGTACCCGCTTTTTTTACTCTCTATGGACTATTTAAGATTACTAACTTCAGACTTAAATCCTCTGGTGTATGACACTTATACACTAAGTCTGAAGGTACATAAGTAATCTACGGTATTTACGAAGATATATAATATGCGAAAAATAAACAAACAATTTGATAAATGAATAATGCATCGATTTATTTCAAAACACATGAAACCGTTTACATCAGATGTAGCTCTAGGGCATACATCCCAACAATCTCCCAATTGCACTAGAGCAAATGGGACATGTCACGTAATCTTATACCATCTATGTGACATTCAAAAACTTTAGCCGGCAAGGTCTTTGTAAACGGATCAGCAAGGTTCTCTGCGGATGCAATCTTTGTGACGGTAACGTCTCATCTCTGCACTATCTACCTGATGAGATGATATTTCCTCTCTATATACTTTCCTCTCTTGTGGCTTCTTGGTTCTTTGGAGTTTGCCACCGCTCCACTATTATCGCAATAGAAGGTGAGTGGTCTATCCATATCTGGAACAACTTCCAGATCCCCCAAGAATTTACGGAGCCAGACTGCTTCCTTAGTCGCTTCACAAGCCGCTACATATTCAGCCTCCATGGTGGAGTCAGCAATACAAGATTGCTTTAATATCTGCCATACAATAGCCCCACCACCTAGGGTGAACACTGATCCAGATGTAGATTTCTTGGAATCAACATCTGTCTGAAAATCAGAGTCTGTATATCCCCTAAGGATCATATCCTCACAGGAATATACAAGCATATAATCTCTCGTTCTCTTAAGATACTTGAGAATGTGTTTCACAGCCACCCAGTGATCCAATCCTGGGTTTGACTGAAACCTACTGACTACTCCCACTGCAAAACAGATGTCTGGTCTCGTGCATAACATGGCATACATGAGACTACCAATTGCTGAGGCGTATGGGATATGTCTATTTCCTCAACATCCTGAGGTGTCTTATGAGACTGTTCCTTCGACAAATGAATTCCATGCCGATAAGGCAGATTGCCTTTCTTGGAATTCTGCATCCCAAATCGCACAAGGATCTTGTCGATATAGGATGTCTGAGACATAGCTAACAGTCATTTCTTGCGATCCCGAAGTATCTGGATCCCAAGAACATAACTGGCCTCTCCCAAATATTTCATTTGGAATTGGTCAGCTAGCTAGTTTTTCACGTCTGATAATATCCTTACATCATTCCCAATGAGTAAAATATCATCAACGTATAAAACAAGAAAAACCACCTTCCCGTCAATGACGCGCTTGTATACACAAGGCTCATCAACATTCTGCTCAAAATTATAGGACTTGATTGTTGAGTCAAATCTTATATTCCAAGATCGAGATGCCTGCTTGAGTGCATAAATGACCTTTGCAGTTTGCAAACCTTTTGCTCTTGACCTTGGGTGATGAACCCTTCTGGTTGTATCATATAGATATACTTTCATCAAGATTGCCATTCAAGAATGCAGTCTTGACATCCATTTGCCAAATTTCATAGTCATAATATGCGGCAATGGATAGAAGAGTGCGAATGGATTTAAGCATAGCTACTGGCGAGAAAGTTTCCTCATAGTCAACTCCCTCTTTCTGGGTATAACATTTGGCCACTAGTCTAGCCTTGAAGGTCTGTATCTTCCCATCTGATCCTCTCTTCCTCTGTAGATCCACTTGCAACCTATGGGTTTCACCCCATCAGGTTGGTCTACAAATTCCCAGACCGAGTTGGAGTACATGGACTCCATCTCTAGGTTCATGGCTTTGAGCCATTCCTCTTTGTCAGAATCATCCATTGCACTACTGTAGGTCAATGGATCATCTATGTCATCGCTGGAGGTGACAACTTGTGCCTCTCCAACCCCTAGGTAGCGATCAGGTTGTCGTACGACCCTCCCACTACGTCTAGATTATATATCATTCTGACTGGGTAGCATCTGACTATCAGATGTTGAAGGTGCTATGTATTTGTCAACTTTCGTTGACGATGGTGTGCTGGTCGAACCAGTAAGTAACTCCTCGAGTAATATTTTACTACGAGGCTTGAACTCCCTCATATAGTTCTCCTCTAGAAATGTAGCATTTATCGATACAAATACTTTGTTATCATCAATACTGTAGAAGAATCCACCCCTAGTCTCCTTAGGGTAGCCTACAAATAGGCACACCTGAGAACATGGCTCCAACTTTGTAGTCTTATTCTTCAACACATGTGCTGGACACCCCCTATGCGGAAATGTCGTAAACTAGTTTTACGACCATTCCACAACTCTAAGGGAGTCTTAGGAACAGACTTAGATGGAACTACATTAAGGATATGCATTGCGGTTTGCAGTGCATATCCCCAGAATGAACTAGGTAGTGAGCTATAACTAAACATAGATCTCATCATGTCTAGTAGGGTTCGATTTCTCCTTTCTGCAACACCATTTTGTTGTGGTATTCCAGGTGCTGTGAGCTGGGATACTATCCCATGCTCAACTAAGAATTCCTCGAAATCTCTGTCGAGGTATTCCCCTCCACGATCTGATCGTAGAGTTTTGATTGTCTTACCTAATTGGTTCTCAACCTCAGCACGATACTCCTTGAACTTTTCAAAGGTATCTGATTTGTGATGGATTAGGTAGACATACCCATATCTTGAATAATCGTCAATGAATGTGACGAAGTATTCATAACCACCTCGGGCTTTTACATTCATCGGTCCGCAAACGTCCGAATGTATTAGCTCTAGTGGTTGACTGGCTCTTATACATTTTCCAGTAAAAGTTCTCTTGGTCATTTTTCCTTCTAAACACGATTCACAAACTGGTAAAGTCCCGAGCTTTAACTGGTTTAAGGCTCCGTTCTTTATCAATCTATTTATCCGGTCAAGGTTGATGTGACCAAGTCTAAGATGCCATAGATATGTGTCATCGTGAGAAATCTTTGGCCGTTTTGTTTTAGGTTTTTCAACCTTAAACATTTCAGTGTTGAGCAGTGACCTATGTGTTAACTGTCTTAACACATACAGTTATTTTTGATGTGTTTCTGTGCATATAGTTAATCCATTTCTACCAATAATAACCAAATTTCTATTAAAAGAAACTGAATAACCATCATCCAATAGTCTAGAAACAGAAATCAGATTCCTGCGAAAACCAGGAATGAATAACACATTGTTTAAATTTAAATAACTATTATTAATAAAATTTAAACTGGAAACTCCCACTACTCTTGCTGAAACGGCATCCCCTGTCCCGACCCTCATGGTGTAATCACCTTCAGCAAGTTCCATCCATGAATCAAGTAGCTGGAAAGAAGAACAAACATGGTTAGTGGCTCCAGAATCAACAATCCAAGCGGATTTATCATCCTCCACTAATAGAGATTCAATAACGAGTAAATCATATTTACATGTTTCCTTTTTCTCCTTCAGCTCAGCAAAGTATTTAGGACAGTTCCTTTTCCAATGCCCATTCTGTCGCAGTGGAAACATTTTCCTTTGGGCTTGGCATCCTTGGAGCATTTCTTGTTCTTTTTTTTCATGGGCTTTCCCTTAGCCTTTCCAGTGCTTTTCTTCTTCTTCTTTGCAGATTTAGAAGACTCGGCAACATTTGCCTAGGCACTGGACTTACGAGGATCCACAAGCATGGACTCGTAATGGGACAACTTGTTCAAATATAGTTGCTTTTAAACTGCATGAAAAACTATTTGAAAGAGTTTCCATAATCATGGTCACCTGGCTACGCTCGTCAATACAAGCTCCATGGGTTTCAGCAGTGTTGAGATAAGTCATCATCCTTAAGACGTGCTCTCGGACTGATGTCCCATCCTTCATCCTAGCAGTCATTGCTGAGACCATGGCCTCATGGCGTTGACGCTCTGAAGGCTGCCCAAACATGCCCTGCAATGACTCCATCATCTGAGATGCTAGAGCCATAGGTTCATGCTTTGCAGCAAGAACCTCAGACATCCCTTGCTAGCAAGTAGCAGCGAGTTTTCTCATTTGCTGCGACCCATTTCTGGTAGGTATCGCGCACAGCTTGGCCATCATTTCTGGCCAGCTGGGGAGGACATTCCTCCGTCAGGACAAACTTTAGGTCTTCACAGACCAGGATAGCGTTCATGTTACTTTTCCACTTAACATAGTTTTCCCCGGTTAATTTATCGTTTGAGAGTATGGAAATAATTGGAGAAACCATGGCTGAAAAATAAAATAAAATGCATTTAACATTCATTCATCGCATATTAAAATCATCAAATAATTTTGGCATAAAATTAAACATGATGCATGAACCATGAGTAATGAATTAGAAACCTAAGAGAATTACTATGCCACGAAAATCTATCATCCCACAAGTAAGTGCCGCCGTAGGGTAGGTCAAGTACTCGCATGATAGATCGAGACAATCTCAGTCAATTTAATATATGCGGGAATAACTATTATTCCTATATTAAACAACTACCGTTTTATTTGATTAAGGAATTTCATTAACAGTTAATTACTCCTTTGTGAGTGTAACCCACCGTTTCAGGATTCTTTGACTTAACGAGTGAAGTGCCGCCGTAGGGTAGGTCAGTTCACAAGATACATCTAGAATCCCTATCCTCTCGGAACCCAAACCTGATATTGACCCAAAATGGACACCATCCGTAGGGGGACGAAAACAAAGCCGTCTCGAGGCGCCTTTTGAATCTCACATTTTTGGACTAAAAATGGAGATCGCGGGATATACTGTCGTATATCCCTCTCCCACTCACTATTTTAAAAATTAAGATTTTTATCTAAAATATCTAATATTTTATTTTAACTAGTGTGGATAAACTTATGGCGGCTAAATCATAATTATTATTTACACTAGTTTGTCATAAGTGAGCTAATCAATTTTAACAATTAAAATTGTGTCACTAAAAATTCATTAGTCTCTACTAATAGATTTACTCTATTAAACTAATTTAATTAGAGTGGTATAAGTGAGCTATAATATTTTAACTCTTAAAATACTAGCACTTAAGGGTCTAAAATCATGGAATTCTAAATGGTCAAAAATTCTAATTAAACATTTTAATAAATCTTAGTGTGTCATAAAATCCAATGGTACGTGGAATTGTATCCCGAGTGCAGACCATATTACCGTCCATTCGGAATCGGCTATGGAATTTAGGTCCGGGTTTCCATCCTATATACCAATGGAATTTATTATGCACTAATTAAGCCCAATATTTAGAATTCAAATTTTAAACCATAAATCCAATTAATCTAATTAATTGATTTTCATGCATATCATTTTCTAACTTAAACATTTTAAATTACATAAAATCATAATTTCATGTCTATAATGATAATGCATCTATGACATGTTATGGCAAGTAAAATGCATGAGTGGGCACCCTAAACTATATGACATGTTATTCAAACAATTCGAAATAAACATACATATAACAAAAAAATTATTTTGCATTGACCAGGCTCTTATTTTTTTCTATACTAATCTAATTAGTACAATAGACTCACCAAGGCATTCCTAGGTCTTCAAATCCCGCTCCAAAGTGGTGTTGGCTCCCTTTGCGACTTCGGTGCTGTAGGCACTGCATTTTTTTTTGCATATAAGTCCCTATGATGAGTCTCAATGGAGACACTACCGAGAGACGACATAAAAGGTTAGACCTGAGGGCACCTTGTATTTATTATCTTTCATTTGTCTTTTATTTATTTTAGTATATTTTTTATTGCATGAGAGTCGTTTTGTTGAGGCATGATGTGAATTCCGGATAAACGGAATGCATGTTCTCTTTTGTGGTATATCGGATGGAAACCCGGACGTAAATTCCGTAGCCGAATCCGAATGGACGGTAGTACGGTCTGCACTCGGGATACAACTCCACGTACCACTTGAGAGATACATATATTCCGTTTCATCCAAACTTGTATTTGAGCATGATGTAGTTAGTACATTATTTATTTATTTAGCCTGATTAAGCCTAGTGCGTTATTTATTCTTAAGCATGATTTAGTCCTTAGTATGTTAATCTTTATGCATGATTTAGATATCCATGTGATTAGATATGTCGTTGTTGTGATCCTGTTTGAATGCGGTATCTAAAACCATATGAATGTATGCAATCTGCCAGTTCCCGTTCGAACGCGTCATCGAAAGCAGCTCGAACGCGAACCTTATGTTTACCGTTCGAACGCGTTTACGAACGCTACACGAATGCGCACACACTGAACTGAGTCTGTCTCATCATATTTCATGCACAATTGGCTCTTGGGTGATCTCCCTTGCATTATGTAGCCAATCATATTATTTGTATTCCTGCATTTATCCATTCGATGTATTCATGAGATAATACTCAAGCATGATTAGGTTGTTCTTAGTTTTCCATATCGTATGGATTGGAATATGTTCATGAGATTGCCATGTGATGTTGCATGTTGTGATGATTAATTTCATGCATGTGGATTTAGAAGCATGATACTCTTGGAAATAAGTGTTACTTAGGCCTGATTAAATTATTACACAAATCCTTTCATTACAAGTGACATAAGTAAGGGACCATTCTGAACCCAACGGTTTGAGGTCTTCCCTTGCGAGGGGTGAGTGCGGCCTTAAATCTCATTTTCCCGGTTCACACGGGTGGCGACTCCATTATTCTCCGGTTTAGTCCCCCGTGGCTACTCCGTACTCCCAACCGGGCCGCGAGCCCGGGACATCATGCATCGCCCCAGATCTTGTGTTCCCACAGTCTGGCGACTCCACTGGGGATAGAGAATCGGCCCCGAAATATTGTCTTGTAATGTTTGGATTTATGTTCTAATTGACCGTGTCTATAGTGGATAAAATGAGGGTTTAATCAAGGGCGTCTTGAGGCTAGGTAATGGTTTGGTGTCTTTCTTCATTCACTACCTTCCTAGAAGGAAAAGCTGTGAAGGCACCTATATGGCCATCTACCCTTAGCCTATTGTGATGGACTAATTTGGAGGACTCGTTGTTTATTTCTATCACCAAACGATAAGAGCCTAAGAGGCTAGGGTACTTAAGAGAGCCTCGCTCCACCCTCCATCTGGGGAATCTATAACGGGAAATACATTTGACAGTCAGTCACACACCATAGCTCATTGGCACGTACCTTAGTGTATAAAAAAAGGTGCGCTCACTTGGTCGCTCGAACCCTTGATTGAGGAGACCTAGTTGTAGGACACAGAACCTGGGCGACGCATGCTGTCTCGGGCTCGCGGCCCGGTCGGGGAGTACGGAGTAGCCACGGGGGACTAAACCGGAGAATAATGGAGTCGCCACCCGGTGTGAACCGGGAAAATGAGATTTAAGGCCGCACTCACCCCTCGCAAGGGAAGACCTCAAACCGTTGGGTTCGGAATGGTCCCTTACTTATGCCACTTGTAATGACATGATTTATGTAATAATTTAATCAAGCTTAAGTAGCACTTATTTCCAAGAGTATCATGCTTCTAAATTCACAGGTACAAAATAAAACTTATACATACATTTCACATATATCTCACATCTAATAACACATGCCTGAAAATACCTCAAAGTAACAACGAACATACAACTTCATTCAGCATATCATATTCATGAAAAACACAAGCATACATAATAACCGCACAAGCATACATGTGAGCACTTTTCCCAAGTGATACGTGGAATTGTATCCCAAGTACAGACCGCATTACCGTCCATTCAGAATCGGCTACGGAATTTATGTATGGGTTTCCATCCGATATATCACAAGAAATAATACTCCAAAGTCATCATGATATAGGTATATGAATCGTAATGCGTTAAATCAAGACTAAGGCAAAAATGACGCAACTAATGGAATAAACATGCTTTTCATTATATGTGCACAAAGATAAGAATGACTATGTGTGGTTCCATAAAAAATCACCTAAGAAACAATTATACATGGAATGTGATGAATATGTCTCAGTTCAGTGTGTTCGCGTTCGTGTAGCGTTCGTAAACGCGTTCGAACGGTAAACAGAAGGTTCGCGTTCGTATGGCGTTTGATAACGCGTTCGAACGGAAATGAAACAGAATGCTCACGTTCGTATGGCGTTTGTTAACGCGTTCGAACGGAAATGAAACAGAATGCTCACGTTCGTATGGTGTTCGTGTTGAATGCGTTCGAACGGAAATGAAAAGAATACTCACGTTCGTATGGCGTTTATGAACGCGTTCGAACAGAAATGAGACCTGATGCATGATAAGGCAAAAATGCATACGCGTTCGAGTTGCGTTCGTAAACGCGTTCGAACGGGAACAGACCTGATGCATGAAATGGGGACGCGATACATAAACAATAAAATAAAGGGGCGCGGCGAAGTACGAAGTACTGCCGTAAAGGTGCCTTTTGGGGCTCTTGGTCTCTCAAAGAGAGGACCTTTAGACCAACATACTAAGCCATGCGCGTCACATCACAACACATGAAATAAAGACAATAAAAGTGTAGGACTTCGTATGCCCAATTGAACGTACATTCAACCCCAACACACTTCGTCCAGCGCGGCGAAGTAGTGTCACAAAGGTGGCCTTTTAGGCTCTTCGTCTCTCAAATAGAGGACCTTTGGACTAACTCACTAAGCCCATGCGCTCGATCGCATCATGTTGGTTTCTATTATATGTCCCAAACAAAGATTAAGCATGTGAAATACTAAAAGAATATATTAAAAACATGAAGTATGGCGGAATCATACTTACAATGCCTTGTGATGAAGAAGATGATCAAATGGTAGAAGCTCCAAGTGATGGAAGGTTCGGCCAAGAGGAGGAAGAGACTCCAAGCTCCAAGCTCTTGTATTCCAAGCTCTTGATGGTTTC
>SKCR01054545.1:0-29197 GCA_019454045.1 Zanthoxylum bungeanum | reverse complement strand
ATTCATCCTATTAGTTATCTCTATTCATTCTGCCGCATCACTTCATGTTTACTTCCATGCATGCTTGCCTCTTTAGTTATTTCTTTTACATTACGTACTTAATTATCCGCTTTTATTATTAATGCTTTTACAGTTATTGTTAATTACATTATTGCGCTCCATTGTTTAATACATTTATGGAATTATGCTTTTGCCTTCATTTTTATCTACGTTTATGGTGTGCAAACTTGGATGTTGATTAAATTATCTTACATGTTGTAGGCATTGTATTTTCGCATGTGAAACCCGATGATGAGTCTCAGTTGGAGGCACTACCTTTTTAGTTAAGGATATTGCGGGAAACAGAGGTCGGAATGGGAAATTCAGAATAAGTACGTCATCAGATTCATTTCGCAAGTTCACTGTTTTCGTTCATGCTGCGTCCGTTACTTCATTCGAACGTCAAGAAGATTCCGGGCGTTCGTGTAGCGTTCGAACGGCGTCGGTATTTCTGGTTTTGTTGCTTGCCTCACACCACAGCCCAATTAGCCCACCAAAGCCCATAAAACACATCCCAATTAATAAAACACATTTAAAACACATGGGAAATTAAATTAAATATTAATTATATAATGTAATTGAATTAAATAAAATAATTAAACCATTTACCAATTAAATAAAACATAAAATATAATCATACCTAATTAAGACAAATAAAATATATTAACTTCCTAACTAAACAAAATCACATACTAAATTAAAAAGATGTCATGCCTAATTAAAATCAATTATAACAAATAAAAGATATTGACTTCCTAATCTAAACCAAATTTGTCCCCCCTCAATCTTTGACTTTCCTTGCTCAACACTAAATCAAATCCCTTCCTTGTGAGACAAGGTGAAGCCCTAGCCATTCTCTATATAAACAACCCCTAACCAAGACATGAGGGGGCTAGCTCATACACACAACTCACACGAAAATCACAGCAAGAAACCCTAGAAGTTCACGCATACTACAAAGAAATAACACAAAAAATTCATCTCATTCCCCTAATCACCAAAAATCATACCTCCATTTAGCAACCTCGTATCACCAAAAAAAGGCCCATACAGCAGCCCTAAATCATGCATACAGTAGCCCTAAAACATACAAACAGCAGCCCTCCACCACCGAAAATTACAACAAAAAATTGAACTGCAGTAACATAAAAACTGCACTTATAATCCTTGAAATAAACACACCAAACTGCACCAAAAACCCAAAAACAGCATCCATGCACGCCAAAACAGTGACCTGAACAGTGAGTGGAAAATACAAAGGAAACAGCAGCAAAACGGAGGCCAAACAGCAGCAAAAGATGGAGAACGACGACTCAAAACAGTAAGACAACGAACGAGAGCAGTGAACCAGTGAACCGGAAGAGTTGCGGAGCATCCACCCTTCCGATGTTCGTGTACCGTACATCCGAGAGGTGATTTAAAAGGTTAGACCTGAGGGCACTTTTCTCATTAGTTTATATTCGTCTTTTGATTGATTATTGAATTCTATTCGCATGAGAGTCATTTGTGGATGCATGTTGTGGCTTGAATGAGTTGGAAAATGTGTCGCCTCTTGTGGTATATAGGATGGAAACTCGGACATAAATTTCATAGCCGATTCGAATGGACGGTAGTATGATCTGTACTTGGGATACAACTCACGTACACTTGATAAACGGCACAATCTTTTAATTTATATTGCTTCGGTTTATTTATTTTTCGTTATTTGAATTCCGCATGTTACTTTTGTATGTATGATACAATCGAGCGCATGGGCTTAGTAAGTCGGATTAAAGGTTTCCTATTTGGAGGGGTTAAAATCTTTGACCATAATGTTTTCCCGCGCCGGTTGATGTGTGTTCGGTTGGATATAAGATATGTTCAATCGGACATACTAAGTTTGATATGATTGCCTTTATTTTTGTATGTATGATACAATCGAGCGTATGGGCTTATTAAGTCGGATTAAAGGTCCCATATTTGGAGGGGTTAAAATCTTTTTCCACGATGCTTTACCGCGCCGGTTGATGTGTGTTCGGTTGAATGTAAGATATGTTCAATCGGGCATACCAAGTTTGATGTGATTGCCTTTATCTTTGTATGCATGATACGATCGAGTGCATGAGCTTAGTAAATCGGATTAAAGGTCCCCTATTTGGAGGGGTTAAAATCCTTTACCACGATGTTTTGCCGCGCCGGTTGGTGTATATTCGATTGGATGTGAGATGAGTTCAATCGGATACGTGAGGTCCCCCATTGTGGATTTGTTGGTCTATGAATGTGTTGCATGCATCAGGTCTGGTTCCGTTCGAACGCGTTCTCGAACGCCACACGAACGCGAACCTTCTGTTTACCGTTCGAACGCGTTCTCGAACGCTACGCAAACGCACATGTATTTTCTTAGTTTCATAATGCATCATGTCTGGTTCCGTTCGAACTCATTCTCGAACACTATACGAACGTGAACCTTCTGTTTACCATTCGAACGCGTTATCAAACGTTACGCGAACGCGCACGCATCTTCCTAGCGTTTCATGCATCAAGTCTGGCTCCGTTCGAACGCGTTCTCAAACGCTATATGAACGCGAACCTTCTGTTTACCGTTCGAACGTGTTCTCGAATGCTACGCGAACGCGCACCCACTGAACTGAGTTATTTTCCTCAGATTTCGTACATAATCCTCCCTAGTAGCTATTCCTTCGTATGATAAACCTGATTGTTTCTATGCATTATGCAAGATTGTGTAGGTGTCGTTCTATCTGTATTCCCCACATGTATGAGTATAATGTGTTTATTAACTTGTATGCTTGTCGTATGTTTATCTTTATGTATGCAAATTGAGATATAGATCACATACTAATAGGCTGTATGCAAATTCGGATATGTGTTACATGTAAATTTAGATGAACTTGTTGATGTATGCACGTGAATTTAGAAGCATGATACTCTTGGAAATAAGTGTTACTTAAACTTGATTAAATTATTACATAAATCCTTTCATTACAAGTGACATAAGTAAGGGACCATTCCGAACCCAACGGTTTGAGGTCTTCCCTTGCGAGGGGTGAGTGCGGCCTTAAATCTCATTTTCCTGGTTCACACTAGGTGGCGACTCCATTATTCTCCGGTTTAGTCCCCCGGACTATTCTGTAATCCAACCAGGCCGCGAGCCGGAACAGCATGCGTCGCCCAGTTCCTGTGTCCCACAGTCTGGCGACTCCACTGGGGATAGAGAATCGGCCCCGAAATATTGTCTTGTAATGTTTGGATTTATGTTCTAATTGACCGTGTCTATAGTGGATAAAATGAGGGTTTAATCAAGGGCATCTTGAGGCTAGGTAATGGTTTGGTTTCTTTCTTCATTCACTACCTTCCTAGAAGGAAAAGCTGTGAATGCACCTATATGGCCATCTACCCTTAGCCTATTGTGATGGACTAATTTGGAGGACTCGTTGTTTATTCCTGTCACCAAGCGATAAGAGCCTAAGAGGCTAGGGTACTTAAGAGAGCCTCGCTCCACCCTCCCTCTGGGGAATCTACAACGGGAAATCCATTTGACAGTCAGTCACACCCATAGCTCATTGGCACGTACCTTAGTGTATAAAAAAGGGTGCGCTCACTTGGTCGCTTGAACCATTGATTGGGGAGACCTAGTTGTGGGCCATCCTTCGCCGATGAGAGCCTTTGTCTACACTCATATGAACCACCCCCATAGACCGGGATTGTATGGTTAAAGTAACGATTATTTCCTTGAATATGTGCTTGTGGACCATCCTCATTTGGATGCAGTTGGACTATTGTCAGAAATGCGGACTTGCTGGGCCATTTAAACTGGGGCGAGTTCGTACCTTATGACTACTAGGCCCAAGCTTCTGAAATGTTGATGGGCCATTACGTAGAAATTATTACTTTATGTTTGCATTATCTTTTATTCTTGTGTTTGGGAACATCGTCATTTGATCCATTTGGACCATTTGTCATGGGATATGGGCTTGTTGGGCCATTTAAACTGGGACAAGAACGTATTTTATGACGATTGGGCCAAAAGCTTCTAAGTGTTGATGGGCCACTTTGTGCTTGTGTTCGGAACATTACCATTTGATTTAGTTGGGCTCCTTGCAATGAGATGTGAACTTGTTAGGCCATTTAAACTGGGACGAGTTCACTCCTATGACAGTTAGCCCAAAAGTTTCTAAAATGATAACGGGCCGATTTGTTTGAGAATTTTAGTTGATGTAGTATGTTATATATGTTACATGCATCTCATGCACCTCATACATATATATATCATGTTAACACCATCTATGTCTTAAAAAGACATCATAGATACCCATTTGGGTTAGAGAAGACAAGACAAGGCTCATTAAAAGAACAGTAACAGTCATGAGTGAATCTGGTAATGAGGTATCCCGTATGGATCAGTTAGAGAACAGTCTCGCCAAGGTCACTAAACAGTTGCAAGCTTTGACTACTGCTGTGCTGGTATGGTTGTGCCCCGTGCTGGGGGAATTTCTGAGAATGTGAGGCGTGAGAGCCTCCGAATGGGTTGGGGGATGATATCCCCACTTTTGATGATGATATGGCAGAGTATGCAGCAGCAGCAGAGTATCTGGGTCTCAGGCAGAGTTACAGAAACTTCGGGATCAGGTTGAGTCAGTTACCCGCAAGATGAGGGGTAATAATGAGGATTTACTGATTATGACACACTGACTTTCGAGGAACAGTTGCCGGCACAGTTCAAGATGCATGATATTGCTACGTTTAACGGGAATGGGGATCCAAGGGTGCATCTCCGACAGTTTGTATAAGTCATGAGTTCAGTTGGCTTATCTCAGCGCCAAGTGCAAAAAATTGTTGGAATGTCGCTCGAGGGAGCTCCTGTGGTGTGGTACCACAGTTTGGAGAAGAAAGTGAAGGAAGATTGGAGGGAGTTGGCTGATGCTTTCCTGAAGCAGTATGTCACTGACCTAGAGATCGATCTGTCACTCCGTGATCTGGAGAATGTTAAGCAGAAATCGGATGAGAGTTTTAAGGAGTATGAGGACCGGTAGAGGGGTCAGTTATTGAAGATGCAGACTAGGCCTTCGGAGAAGGATCAGATTAAGATGATTATCAAGGGCACCAGGCCGTCCATTTACAGCAAGTTGAGGAGGATGACCTCCATGATTACAGACTTTCGGCAGTTGAGGGAGACTGTCATGGACATTGAAGACGAAGAGGTGGAAAACAGAAAATTCTATGGTTTGAACAGGAGGCCCATTGGGGGAACATCGGGAACAAAGCCCGTTTCTCTGCTGTTTGACCGCTATCCGGAACCGGAGATTTTCCAACTTGGGAAGACCCTTGTCAAAGTGCTAGAGAAACTGAAGAGGCAAGGGCTTAAAACCCTTGGAAGCCAAACCATTACCCAATCCCCTACCATCACATTATAACCTAAGCCTTTACTGTCACTTTCACCAACAAAAGGGCCATGACACCGACAACTGCGCCTGACTCCGCCATGAAATCCAAGACCTGATAGACTCCAAGAAAATACCTGACCCACCCAGAAACAGAACAGCCCGACACACACAGAAACCCCTTACCCAACTACCGTGTCGTACCGCCACCAGCCTATATGATCAATTCTGGCCTCTCAGAAGACCTTGTCCTAAAATCCTTTCACCCTCAAGCCTTTTGCCTGGGAATCTGGGATAGTACTAGTGAAGATGAGACTGAGCAGGGGAAAAACTTTTGGCTTGATTTCTCTAGCAGTGATGAGGAAGAAGTAAGGGGAATGACGCGCAGCGGTCGTTTTTACAATGATGTGGCAGAAAAGGGTAAGGAAGTTTTGACAGATGGTAGAGAAGTGGTTGAGACTGCAAAAATACTGAGGGGGATATAGTGCTGAGGCAATTGAGGAAGACTAGAGCACAAGTGAGTATCTAGGGAACTGTTATGTGCATCTCGGGAGCATAGGCAGGCTATGGTTGAGGCCTTGAGCAAGATTGTGGTACCGGAAGACGCCAACCCTGCAATTTTGTTGGGTCTGTTCAGAAAGAAGCTTTGCAGATATCTTTTTTTGAGGATGAACTCCCGGCGGAGGGAAGGAATCATAATAGGCCTCTATTTATCAGGGCCGAGGTGAGGGGCAAGAGAACTTCATGTGTGATGGTGGATGACGGTTCGTCCATCAATGTGCCCACTGAAAATTCTGGCAAGATTAGGTATGAAAGTAACAGACTTGGACCCCTCCAGTATGACTATTAAGGCTTATGATGACAGTAAAAGGGGAGTTGAGGGTACCTTTGTGGCTATGGTCAAGGTAGGACCGATTGAAGATGAGGTTGAGTTCACAGTACTGGACATCCCGGCTACTTTCGCCTTATTGTTGGGAAGGCCTTGGTTTCACAAACTTGGGGGCGTGCCTTCCACTTTACATCAGATGATCAAGTTCCCGTATGAGGGAGAAGTTGTTACTATCCGGGCTGAGTTAGATAATGTCGTGGCTGCCTTGGAGATAACAACTTTCACGAGGTTTCAGGTGTCAGCTACTTTTGAGGAGTGGGTGGATCCTAGGGTGGCTAGGATATGGAGAAAATGAAGTTTGAGCCGGTTAATGGTTCAAAATTGCTTGATTTCAGAGGACAGACTACTCGGAAAGGTTTGGGGTACAAATCTGATGAAGAAAAACCGAAGGTCAAGAAAAATGGGCCTGAAACTGATGGAGTGTTTTGTGAAAGCTTCAGGATATCAAGGGGAGCTTGAACCTGTGGAAGTTAATGGAATTGTGGTACCTGGGTTTGAGATCTTCCAGGATATGTTGGGTAAGAAGCTGATAGTGGAAGAAATTGTTGGGGAAAGAAGAAGAGAATTGGGAGGAAGAACTGATGAAGTTGGAGAGCCTGACTTGGGAGAGGAACGAAAAGCCTGAGGAAGACCTGATTGCAGAGGAAGAAGTGTCTATAGATGATGAAGACATTTACCTTCCTGATTTGTTTGAATGTACTTCCGCATTATCCAATAATAAAGACATTTCTCTTTGCTTACTTGCCTGAGTCATTTCCATTTACTCTGCACGAATCAAGCATATTTGACATCAGTTCAGCCGGAACTACTGCATTTAACTTGGGTACGCTTGAGAACCCCAGAGAATTCTGATTGCAAGTGAAGTTACCTCTGAAGAGAGGGAGAAACTAGAAGAAGTGTTGGTCAGATATGCCAAAGTGTTTGCTTGGTCCTATGAGGACATGCCTGGGGTAGACAGAAACATTGCCCAGCACACAATACCAACTTATCCGAATATGAGGCCAGTAAAACAGAAACTCCGACGGATGAGACCAGAATGGGCTGAGAAAGTCAGAGAGGAAGTTAAGAAATAGATAGATGTGGGGTTCCTGGAAGTAGTAAAGTATCCTGAGAGTGGTTGGCTAACATAGTACCGGTGCCAAAGAAAGACGGGAAGGTCAGAATGTGTGTAGACTACAAAGATCTCAACAAGGCTTGTCCGAAAGATGATTTTCCTCTGCCGCATATAGATGTTCTGGTTGATAGTGCGGCTTTATCTGCCATGTATTCATTTGCAGATGGATTTTCAGGTTACAATCAGGTCCTCATGGCTGAGGAAGACAAACATAAGACTGTATTTGTTACTGAGTGGGGTACTTATGGTTACAAGGTTATGCCGTTTGGGCTTAAGAATGCAGGGGCTACTTATCAGCGGATGGCCACTACACTTTTCCACGACTTGATGCACAAAGAGATTGAGGTGTACGTGGATGACATGATGGTGAAATCAGAGACAAGAGTTGGACATATTGAAGCACTGGAAAGGTTCCTTCAGAGAGTTGACAGTTACAACCTGCGGCTTAATCCCAAGAAATGTGTGTTTGGGGTGACATCAGGGAAATTGCTTGGTCATACAGTGGGAATGAGCGGAATAGAGGTAGACTCCGAGAAGATCAAGGCAATCACAGAAATGCCTGCACCGAAGACAGAAAAAGAAGTCAGAGCATTCTTGGGAAAAATTCAGTACATCAGTCGGTTCATTGCCAAGTTGACATCAGTATGTGAGCCTATCTTCAAACTGTTGAGGAAAGATCAGCCAGTGAGATGGAATAAACAGTGTCAGACAGCCTTCGACAAAATCAGAGAGTACATGGTAAAGCCTCATGTATTGAAACCTCCGAGACCGGGCAGACCTTTGATATTGTATTTGGCTATAGAATCAGAAGCACTGGGGGCAGTGATGGTACAGGCAGATGAGACAGGGGTAGAACATGCAGTTTACTATCTGAGTAAGAAGATGCTCCCGTATGAGGCTCGATATCAGGAACTTGAGAAGATCTGTCTCGCAGTGGTATGGGCTTCCAGAAAATTACGGCATTATTTCCAGTTATACAAGATCCAGATAGTGGCCAAGGAAAATCCTCTGAAATATCTTCATTCGGTGCCTTCACTAGTGGGAAAATTGGGCAGATGGTTGGTATTGCTGACAGAGTTTGACATTGAGTATCTCACCTCCAAAGTGATCAAAGGGCGAGCAGTAGCAGAGTTTCTGGCATTGCAACATGTTGAGGGGGATCAGTATAAGTTTGAATTTCCATATGAAGAGATCCAAGCAATAACAGTCCAGAGATGGAAGATGTATTTTGACGGAGCTGTGAATTACAATGGAGCCGGAATTGGGATCGTGATAGTGACCCCCGAGGGAGAGACTTTACCTTTGTCCAAGAGATTGACATTCATAGTGACTAATAACATGGCCGAGTATGAAGCATGTGCTTTCGGTTTGACAGCATTGGTAGCCTTGAAGGCCGGGAGTGTGGAAATCTACAGAGATTCTATGTTGGTAGTCCAACAGATGTGAGGAGAATGGGAATTGAAAGAAGAACGATTGAAACCTTACCTTTTTTACCTCAGAAAGTTGGCATAGGTTATCCCCGAGTGTAAGTTTTAGTACTTACCGAGAGAAGAGAATCAAATGGCAGATGCATTGGCTACACTTGCAGCAACTTGGGAAAATCCAGAAAAGTTAGTGATGAGACCGTTGATACTGACAACAGCAAGCAGACATGTTTATGAGATAGAAAGAATTCAGGAAGTTGAGGTCGACGACGGTAAACTTTGGTATTATGACATTCAGAGGTATCTGGAACATGGTGAACTCCCGGAAGGGGCAGGCAGAAAAGACAGAATAGCCATTCAGAAGTTAGCTTCCCATTATGTGACTTTGAAAGGGGAACTGTACAGGAGGCAAGCAAACTGTATTCAGTTGAAGTGTTTGAGAAAAGAAGAAGCTCAGCATGTAATGGAAGAAATACACACCGGGGTATGTGGTACGCACATGAACGGGTTGAATCTGTCCCGCAAGATAGTGAGAAAAGGTTTTTATTGGTCAACCATGGAAACAGACTGCGCGAAGATGGTAAAGCACTGTCATGACTGTCAAGCACATGGTAATTTGAATCACTTACCGCACACAGAGTTGCACGGGTTGTCAGAGCCGTGGCCTTTCTCAGCATAGGGGATTGATATGATTGGGGAAATTCGACCGAATGATTCAAATGGGCATCGCTTCATAGTAGTGGCAGTAGATTACTTCTCGAAGTGGGTGGAAGTCGAATCATTCCGTAATGTTACAGCAAAACAGATGGCAAAGTTTATAGCTCGGAACCTCATTTGTCGGTATGGTATGCCGTATCATGTAGTGTCGGACAACGGGGTTCAGTTTCAAGGAGAGACGAAGGCAATATTACAGAGGTACGGGATAGGCCACCACAAGTCATCACCGTAAAGACCGCAGGCAAATGGGGCAGTTGAGGCAGCCAACAAGACTTTAAAGACGATTTTAGCCAAGATGACAGAAAGTTGCAGAGATTGGGCCGAGAAACTACCGTATGCTTTGTGGGGGTACAGAACATCAGTAAGAACAGCAACAGGGCCACACCTTACTCTTTGGTCTATGGAATGGAAGCAGTATTATCAGTAGAAGTGGAAATACAGTCTATGAGGGTATTAGCAGAGGCAAAATTACCGGAACAGGAGTGGGCCGCACATAGGTTTGATCAGTTAGCACTATTGGATGAGAAGAGAACGAAGTCTTTGTATCGCATGCAGTTGTATCAGAAGAGACTAGCCCGAGCATTCAACAAGAAAGTACGCCCCACCAAAATCAGAAATGGTGATTTGGTACTTAAGCAATCAAGGCCGTCGACGACAGATCCAAGAGGAAAGTTCAGACCTAACTTGGAAGGACCTTACATAGTGCAGAAAGTAATGGGAAATGGAGCAGTGAAGCTATCAGACTTGGAGGGGAATGAGTTCTCCGAGCCGATCAACGTAGACAGGTTGAAGCAGTACTTTGCCTGAGGGAAAGAAGACCAAGCAGTCACCACGGGAATTGGTAGAAGACCTAACCCAACGGAATAAGAAAATCATTCATGCATACACGTAACATTGCATTCTCTTCGTGTTTGTTTTGTTTTGTGTTCGCAGGTTCGAAGAAAGGAGAAAGCGACAGAAATGAGCCAAGCAGCGTCCGCGCAATTTCAGTTTTTGGGGATGAGTCCCAAGGGGCGAGGCCCATATCAGCTTGGGGGCGAGACCCATATCAGCTTGAGGTCGAGGTATCCCTGTTGACAGTTGCAGTTCCGGGATGCGTCCCAGGGTCGAGGGCCCACTGCATCATCAGTTACAGTTCCGGGCCGAGGTGCCCAGGTTCGAGGTACCCATTATATCATCAGTTCGAGGGTGAGGTCCCTATGGTCAGCGGTGTTGGGTCGAGGTGCCCAGGGTCGAGGTGCCCCCGTTGTCGGTTGTAGTTCCGGGTCGAGGTGCCCAGGGTCGAGGTGCCCACTACATCTTCAGTTCGAGGGCGAGGTCCCTATGGTCAGCGGTGTTGGGTCGAGGTGCCCATGGTCGAGGTGCCCCCGTTGTCGGTTGTAGTTCCGGGTCGAGGTGCCCACTACATCATCAGTTCGAGGGCGAGGTCCATATTGTCAGCGGTGTTGGGTCGAGGTGCCCCATGTTGTCGGTTGCAGTTATTGGATGTGTCCCAGGATCGAGGTCCACTGCAGCACCAACTTAGCTTGAGGCAACAGACGAGCCAGGTAAGTGAAAATGCATTGCATAACTTTGATAAGATTGTTCAAAGTCACACACTGCACAAGTCCCATCAAAGTGGGGGCGACTATAGGCATTGCATTTTCGCATGTGAAACCCGATGATGAGTCTCAGTTGGAGGCACTACCTTTTTAGTTAAGGATATTGTGGGAAACGGAGGTCGGAAGAGGAAATTCAGAATAAGTACGTCATCAGATTCATTTCGCAAGTTCACTATTTTTGTTCGTACTGCGTCCGTTACTTCGTTCGGACGTCAACAGATTGCGGGCGTTCGTGTAGCATTTGAAGGGACGTTCGAACGGCGTCGGTATTTCTGGTTTTGTTGCTAGCCTCACAACCCAGTCCAATTAGCCCACCAAAGCCCATAAAACACATCCCAATTAATAAAACACATTTAAAACACATGGGAAATTAAATTAAATATTAATTATATAATGTAATTGAATTAAATAAAATAATTAAACCATTTACCAATTAAATAAAACATAAAATATAATCATACCTAATTAAGACAAATCAAATATATTAACTTCCTAACTAAACAAAATCACATACTAAATTAAAAAGATGTCATGCCTAATTAAATCAATTATAACAAATCAAAGATATTGACTTCCTAATCTAAACCAAATTTGTCCCCCCTCAATCTTTGACTTTCCTTGCTCAACACTAAATCAAATCCCTTCATTGTGAGTCAAGGTGAAGCCCTAGCCATTCTCTATATAAACAACCCCTAACCAAGACATGAGGGGGCTAGCTCATACACACAACCACACGAAAATCACAGCAAGAAACCCTAGAAGTTCACGCATACTACAAAGAAATACACAAAAAAATATACTTCATCTCCTTTACCTAACAAACAAAAAAATCTCCTATCACCTCTACCAAAAAAAATAGCATAGCACCCTAAAAACACACGCCTACAAACACCACAAAACACGCATACAGCAGCATTAAAAACACACAAACAGCAGCCCTCAACCACAGAAAATTACAACCAAAAACCGAACTGCAGTAACATAAAACCTGCACTTATAATCCTTGAAATAAACACACCAAACTGCACCAAAAACCCCAACAACAGCAGCTATGCACGCCAAAACAGTAACCTGAATAGTGAATGGAAAATACAGAGGAAACAGCAGCAAAACGGAGGCCAAACAGCAGCAAAAGATGGAGAACGATGACTCAAAACAGTAAAACAACGAACGAGAGCAGTGAACCAGTGAACTGGAAAAGTTGCGGAGCATCCACCCTTCCGACGATCGTGTACCGTACATCCGAGAGGTGATTTAAAAGGTTAGACCTGAGGGCACATTTCTCATTAGTTTATATTCGTCTTTTGATTGATTATTGAATTCTATTCGCATGAGAGTCATTTGTGGATGCATGTTGTGGCTTGAATGAGTTGGAAAATGTGTCGCCTCTAGTGGTATATTGGATGGAAACCCGGACATAAATTTTATAGCCGATTCTGAATGGACGGTAGTATGATCTGTACTCGGGATACAACAACACGTACCACTTGAGTAAACGGCACACTCTTTTGTTTTATGTTGCTTCGGTTTATTTATTTTTCGTTATTTGAATTCCGCATGTTACTTTTGTATGTATGATACAATCGACCGCATGGGCTTAGTAAGTCGGATTAAATGTCCCCTATTTGGAGGGGTTAAAATCCTTTACCACAATGTTTTACCGCGCCGGTTGATGTGTGTTCGGTTGGATATAAAATATATTCAATCGGGCATACTAAGTTTGATGTGATTGCCTTTATTTTTGTATGTATGATACAATCGAGCGCATGGACTTAGTAAGTTGGATTAAAGGTCCCTTATTTGGAGGGGTTAAAATCCTTTACCACGATGCTTTGCCGCGCCAGTTGATGTGTGTTCGGTTGAATGTAAGATATGTTCAATCGGGCATACCAAGTTTGATGTGATTGCCTTTATCTTTGTATGCATGATACGATCGATTGCATAAGCTTAGTAAATCGGATTAAAGGTCCCCTATTTGGAGGGGTTAAAATCCTTTACCACGATGTTTTGCCGCGCTGGTTGGTGTATATTCGATTGGATGTGAGATGAGTTCAATCAGATACGTGAGGTCCCCCATTGTGGATTTGTTGGTCTATGAATGTGTTTCATGCATCAGGTCTGGTTCCGTTCGAACGCATTCTCGAACGCCACACAAACGCGAACCTTCTGTTTACCGTTCGAACGCATTCTCGAAAGCTACATGAACGCGCATGTATTTTCTTAGTTTCATCATGCATCATGTCTGGTTCAGTTTGAACGCGTTCTCGAACGCTATACGAATGTGAACCTTCTGTTTACCGTTCGAACGCGTTATCAAACGCTACGCGAACGCGCACGCATCTTCTTAGAGTTTCATGCATCAGGTCTGGCTCCGTTCGAACGCGTTCTCAAACGCTATACGAACGCGAACCTTCTGTTTACCGTTCGAACGCGTTCTCGAACGCTAAGTGAACGCGTACCGACTGAACTGTGTTATTTTCATCAGATTTCGTACATAATCGTCCCTAGTAGCTATTCCTTCGTATGATAATCCTGATTATTTCTATGCATTATGCAAGATTATGTAGGTGTCGTTCATCTGTATTCCCCACAAGTTGAGTATAATGTGTTTATTAACTTGTATGATTGCCGTATGTTAATCTTTATGTATGCAAATTGAGACATAGATAACATACTAATAGGCTGTATGCAAATTCAGATATGTGTTACATGTAAATTTAGATGAACTTGTTGATGTATGCACGTGAATTTAGAAGCATGATACTCTTGGAAATAAGTGTTACTTAAACTTGATTAATTATTACATAAATCCTTTCATTACAAGTGACATAAGTAAGGGACCATTCCGAACCCAACGGTTTGAGGTCTTCCCTTGTGAGGGGTAAGTGCGGCATTAAATCTCATTTTCCTGGTTCACATCAGGTGGCGACTCCATTTTTTTTCGGTTTAGTCCCCCGGACTATTCCGTACTCCCAACCAGGCCGCGAGGCCTATATCAGCTTGGGGGCGAGACCCATATCTGCTTGAGGTCGAGGTATCCCTGTTGACAGTTGCAGTTCCGGGATGCGTCCCAAGGTCTAGGGCCCACTGCATCATCAGTTGCAGTTCCGGGCCGAGGTGCCCAGGGTCGAGGTACCCATTACATCATCAGTTCGAGGGCGAGGTCCACTATGGTCAGCGGTGTTGGGTCGAGGTGCCCAGGGTCGAGGTGCCCACTACATCATCAGTTCGAGGGCGAGGTCCCTATGGTCAGCGGTGTTGGTCGAGGTGCCCATGGTCGAGGTGCCCCCGTTGTCGGTTGTAGTTCCGGGTTGAGGTGCCCAGGGTCGAGGTGCCCACTACATCGTCAGTTCGAGGGCGAGGTCCCTATTGTCAGCGGTGTTGGGTCGAGGTGCCCCCATTGTCGGTTGCAGTTATTGGGATGTGTCCCAGGATCGAGGTCCACTGCAACACCAACTTAGCTCGAGGCAGCAGACGAGCCAGGTAAGTGAAAATGCATTGCATAACTTTGATAGGATTGTTCACAGTCACACACTGCACAAGTCCCATCAAAGTGGGGGTGACTGTAGGCTTTGCATTTTCGCATGTGAAACCCGATGATGAGTCTCAGTTGGAGGCACTACCTTTTTAGTTAAGGATGTTGTGGGAAACGGAGGTCGGAAGGGGAAATTCAGAAAAAGTACGTCATCGGATTCATTTCGCAAGTTCACTGTTTTCGTTCATGCTGCGTCCGTTACTTTGTTCGAACGTCAAGCAGATTGCGGGCGTTCGTGTAGCGTTCGAAGGGGCGTTCGAACGGCGTCGGTATTTCTGGTTTTGTTGCTAGCCTCACACCTCATCCCAATTAGCCCACCAAACACATCCCAATTAATAAAACACATTTAAAACACATGGGAAATTAAATTAAATATTAATTATATAATGTAATTGAATTAAATAAAATAATTAAACCATACCTAATTAAGACAAATCAAATATATTAACTTCCTAACTAAACAAAATCACTTACTAAATTAAAAAGATGTCATGCCTAATTAAAATCAATTATAACAAATCAAAGATATTGACTTCCTAATCTAAACCAAATTTGTCCCCCCTCAATCTTTGACTTTCCTTACTCAACACTAAATCAAATCCCTTCCTTGTGAGACAAGGTGAAGCCCTAGCCATTCTCTATATAAACAACCCCTAACCAAGACATGAGGGGGCTAGCTCATACACACAACTCATACTAAAATCACAGCAAGAAACCCTAGAAGTTCACGCATACTACAAAGAAATAACACAAAAAAAATTCTCTTCATCACCTTCCCCTAATCACCAAAAATCATACCTCCATTTAGCAACCTCGTATCACCAAAAAATAGTCCATACAGCAGCCCTAAAACACGCATACAGTAGCCCTAAAAACACACAAACAGTAGCCCTCCACCACTGAAAATTACAACCAAAAACCGAACTGCAGTAACATAAAAACTGCACTTATAATCCTTGAAATAAACAGACCAAACTGCACCAAAAACCCCAAAAACAGCAGCCATGCACGCCAAAACAGTGACCTGAACATTGAGTGGAAAATACAGAGGAAACAACAGCAAAATGGAAGCCAAACAGCAGCAAAAGATGGAGAACGACGACTCAAAACAGTAAGACATCGGACGAGAGTAGTGAACCAGTGAACCGGAAGAGTTGCGGAGCATCCACCCTTCCGACGATCGTGTACCGTACATCCGAGAGGTGATTAAGTATAATGTGTTTATTAACTTGTATGCTTGCCGTATGTTAATCTTTATGTATGCAAATTGAGACATAGATCACATACTAATAGGCTGTATGCAAATTCGGATATGTGTTACAGGTAAATTTAGATGAACTTGTTGATGTATGCACGTGAATTAGAAGCATGATACTCTTGGAAATAAGTGTTACTTAAACTTGATTAAATTATTACATAAATCCTTTCATTACAAGTGACATAAGTAAGGGACCATTCTGAACCCAACGGTTTGAGGTCTTCCCTTGCGAGGGTTGAGTGCGGCCTTAAATCTCATTTTCCTGGTTCACACCAGATGGCGACTCCATTATTCTCCGGTTTAGTCTCCCGGACTATTCCGTACTCCCAACCAGGCCGCGAGCCCGGAACAGCATGCGTCGCCCAGTTCTTGTGTTCCACACATGTGTTGCATAAGACTTGGTTATACTATTGCATAAATCATTTCATTACAATTTGCATAAGTAAGGGACCATTCTGAACCCAACGGTTTGAGGTCTTCCTTTGCGAGGGGTGAGTGCGGCCTTAAATCATTTCCCAGTTCACACTGGGTGGCGACTCCTTTATTCTCCGGTTTAGTCCCCCGTGGGCTACTCCGTAATCCCGACCAGGACACGAGCCCAGACAGATTCGCACACCTATGTGGCCTTGTCTACAATCTGGCGATTCCACTGGGAATAGAGAATCGGCCCCGAAATAATGTCTTGTAATGTTTGTGATTTTTGCTTTAGTTAACCTTGTGATATTATTAGAGTTAGATAGTAATTTGGTGTCTTCCTTCACTGACTACCTTTTTATAGCCAAAAGGAAAAGCTGTGAAGACATCTAGATAATCATTTACTCGAAGCTTACCTTAAGGCATACTTAAAGTGATGGACTAATTTGGAAGATCTATTGTTTATTCCTGTCACCAAGGCGATAAGAGCCTAAGAGGTAACGGTATTTAAGAGAGTTCGCTCCACCCTCCATTTGGGAATTTTCAATAGAGGAATCCATTTGACAGTTATTCATGCATCGTGAAGTCATTTTTGCTCGAAGCGGCGGATCATTATATGGTATCATCACTCGTTGGCACGTACCTTAGGGTATAAAAAGGGTGCGCTCACTTGGTCGCTCGAACCCTTGAGAGGGGAGACCTAGTTGTGGGCAATCCCTCACCGGCGGGAGCCTTTATCTATACTCCTACAAACCCGCATGTGAACCATAGAGGTATGACCTATAGAAGCCACCCTTTTATGCTTGTGTTTGGGACCATCATCATTTGGATTTAGTTGGACTTCTTGGCATGAGATGTGAACTTGCTGGGCCATTTAAGCTGCTAGGACATACGGTAGGAATGGGAGGGATAGAAGTAGACCCTGAGAAGATCAAAGTGATTACCGAAATGCTCACGCCGAAGACGGAGAAAGAAGTTAGAGCCCTCCTCAGGAAAATCTAGTACATCAGTCGATTCATCGCCAAGCTGACGTTAGTTTGCGAGCCCATCTTCAAACTGTTGAGGAAAGACTAGTTGGTGAAATGGAATGGACAATGCCAAGAAGCCTTTGACAAGATCAAAGAATACCTAGTGAAACCTCCCATCCTGAAACCTCCAAGATCAGGCAAACCCTTAGTGCTGTATTTGGCCATAGAACCTGAAGCGCTGGGGGCGATGATGGTACAAGTAGATGCATTCTACTACCTCAGTAAGAAGATGCTTCCGTATGAAGCCTGATATCAAAAAGTAGAGAATATCTGTTTGGCGGTAGTATGGGCTTCTAGAAAGTTGCGTCATTACTTCCAATCCTAAGAGATCCAAGAAGTAGCCAAGGAGAATCCCTTAAAGTATCTGCATTCGGTACCTTCACTTGTAGAGAAGTTAGGTAGATGGTTTGTATTGCTGACAGAGTTTGATATTGAATATCTCACTTCTAAAGTAATCAAATGGCAAGTCGTAGCAGATTTCCTGGCATTACAACCCATAGAAGGAGACCAATACAAGTTTGAATTCCCAGACAAGGAAATTCAGGCAATAATGGTCCAAGGATGGAAGATGTATTTCGACAAAGCGGTGAAATATAAAGGAGCCGGAATAGGAATTGTGATAGTAACCCCTGAATGAGAAACCCTTCCTATGGCCAAAAGGCTGACATTCGGAGTGACCAACAACATGGCCGAGTATGAAGCATGCGCCTTCGGATTGACAGCATTGATAACCTTAGGAGCTAAGGGCATGGAAGTTTATGTAGACTCGATGTTAGTAGTCCGACAGATGCAAGGAAAATGGGAATTGGAGGAAGAATGGTTGAGACCCTACCTATTTCACCTCAGGAAGTTGGCTTAAGCTATCCCCGATTGTAAATTCCAACACTTGCCGCGAGAAGAGAACCAAATGGTAGACGCATTAGCCACCATGGCCGCAACTTGGGAGAATCCGGAGAAGTTGGTGATGAGACCTCTAGTGTTGACGACAGCAAGCAGGCCTAGTTACGAGATCGAAAGAGTCTTAGAAGTAGAATTCGACGATGGGAAACCTTGGTACTACAATATTCAACAGTACTTGGAACGTAGGGAATTCCTAGAAGACGCCGGTAGGAAGTGTTGGACAAAATGACCCATAGCGTCACTATTTGCACAGATCATTGTGTTGTTGTAGCAAATTAACTATGTGACAAGGAAATTGCACTCTCATCATTTGTGATTAGATCACCATAGATATATAAATGAAGAGAGGTCCCTATGATTAGTTCCTGGATTGAGATGATATGAGACAGTATCAGTCCACAAAGGATTAATCATTAAATATCCCTAGCCGTAGTATTATCGAGACTGGACATCGATAATGCGGAATAGGCTAGTATTGCACTTGTGTGCGTTGTGAGGGCACAACGACATAGTTCTCATATATATAAGTATGGATACTTATGCAAGTGCGATAGGAGGTCGTGTTTCACCGATGGTACGGGAAACAGCTTCGCTCTGGATAGACCCCTCGGAATCCCATTGGTATTATGACTATGTGTCTATGGGAGGCCGAAATCAAGGTAGTGTGTGTATAGTCTTAACCTGAGACTTGCATCGCTAATACTTGCGATAATCGGTAGACTTTGGTCTTGGTGGTACAGGGCTTTAACCGGTTTTGCGTACACCACTTCTGCGTTTATCAGAGAGTCGTAGTGTATTGGGTGTAATGTCGAGACGGAAGTATCACTTCAGTCATAATGGAGATGATGTCACGCAGGATACGGTATTAGTGCTCTTAAGTGATGCGCATCCAATCGTGATATATGACCAGGTCATGAATATCCGATTATAGAGACTAGTTACCAAACATCCGATATGTGTTTCGGACGGGGCAGACACTTATCCAGCCCCAGCCCTAGCACGTGACTATCCGATACTGGGCCGATATGCACAATACATTAGTATACTACGCTTGATACAGATCTTAATATTCTTAAATGGATATGTCCGGAGAATTGGGTAGACTTGGTGCTTTGCTAGGAGTCGACCTTGTATCGTAAGTCGTAGTAGACGTAACGTAGTCTTGGTACGTACGTGATTCGGATACTCCGACGACCGTATTTACTGCCAGATTATCCGGAGATCTCATGGGTCGCTTCCCGATAATCCACCGATGACGCACAACTCGCACTCTTGAATAATCTGGGATTATACAGAAGAGAGAGAAAATTAATCTAGGATTAATAACGGAGATGTTTTATCCGGGATAAAATGTCGTCTAAAGAGAGAGAGAACGATTAATTCAGAATTAATCGATGTATTAATATATTCGATATATTAGACGAAATTAGATTTCGACGCGGAATTAAAATCAGATTTTAATTCGGGCAAACGAGTTAATTTAGAATTAATTCGTTAGCGACGTAAATAATAATTTCGCTAGACATGATTGGAGAATGGGCTATCAGAGCCGTGGCCTTTTTCAGCATGAGGAATAGACATGATTGGAGAAATTCGACCACACGCGTCAAATAGACATCGTTTCATAGTAGATGCGGTAGACTAATTTTCGAAATGGGTAGAAGCCGAGTCATTTCATAACGTTATAGCAAAGCAGATGGCGAGGTTCATAGCCCGGAACATCATATGCCGATACGGAATGCCACATCACGTAGTAACAGACAACGGAGTTCAGTTTCAAGGAGAAACCAAGGCAATGCTACAGAAGTACAGGATAGGACATCACAAGTCGTCCACCTTACATGCCACAAGCAAATGGGGCAGTCGAGGCATCCAATAAGACGATAAAGAAAATACTAGCCAAAATGAAGGAGAGTTTACAAGATTGCGGCGGACAAACTACCGTACGCCCTATGGGGGTACAGAACTTCTTTGCGAACGGCAACGGGAGCCACGCCATATTCGTTGGTTACGGAATGGAAGCAGTATTTTACCAGTAGAAGTTGAGATACATTCAATGCGGGTACTAGCAGAGGCAGAGTTACCTGAACAAGAATGGGCCTCACAGATATTCGAACAGTTAGCATTGTTAGATGAAAGAGAATGAAGTCCTTGCACCATATGCAGTTGTATCAGAAGAGATTGGCCCGAGCATTCAACAAGAAGGTACGCCCTACCAAGATTAGAGAAGGTGATCTAGTACTCAAGCAGTCAAAGCCGTCGATGATGGACCCGAGAGGAAAGTTCAAACCCAACTTGGAAGGACCCTACATAGTCAAGAAAGTGATGGGAAACGGGGCAGTGAGACTGTCAGATTTAGACGGAAATGAGTTCACCGAGCCAATCAACGTGGACATGTTGAAGCAATATTTTGCTTGAGGAAGAGAAGACTGAGCGATCACCTGGAGAACCGGTGGAAGGCCTAACCCAGTGAAATAGAATCACATCCATCCATGCATGCATGCATACACGTAACGTACGTGCAATTTTTTATTTTGTGTTCGCAGGTTTCAAAGAAAAGAAGAAGAAAGAGCGGCAAATACAAGCAAGCCAGGAGAGTAGTAACACATTACCAGCAGTTTTCGGGAATGGATCCCAGGGTCGAGGCCCACACTATCATCAGTTTCGGGAATGAATCCCAGGGTTGAGGCCCACATTACCAGCAGTTTTCGGGAACGAACCCCAGGGTCGAGGCCCACACTATCAGCAGTTGAAATGAATAATTCCAGTGGAGTGAAAAAAAAAAGAGAGAGAAGAGAGAGAGAAGTTAGCGGTATGCGTAGGTCCGATGACAAAATTGTTTGCTTTAGGGGGAAACCTTAGAAACGATAAGTGCGAGATGTGCTCTTATCCGGTATTTTGAGTAGTTGATCTCGACTAGACTCGCGAGCACTTAATTATAGGATCTTAACAGTGAAAGCATAAGTAGCCGGCAAGGTGACTAGCTGAAGAGATTGAGGATCGGTGAATGACCATTCGCTTAGATGTCTATCCTGACTTACTTGTGTTACGATATTGGTATGGTTGGATACAAAAAAAGTATCTAAAGCAGAAAATATAAACCACCTATAACCGATATGCGTGAAGCTACCAATGGGCGAGTTAGGACCACCATGAGGAGAAATGCTACCTTAAAGGGAGGTGTGTTGAGGTAAAAAAATGGAGAGATGAAAAAGAAAAAAGAAAAACAAAACCATATCACATTGAGTATAGAGAAGTAATTACAGAGCATGATCAAGAAATCTAGGTTGGTTTGACCCATTGATCCAATTCTTTAAAAAAAAAATTATCGAGTTGGCTTACTTAAGGATCAAGCCCTTAAAAGAACCTTGGCACACACACACTTTGAGTCTGGTTCAGATTATTTATCCAAATTGTTGGATTTGAGTTGCATCGAGTACTTGAATTCTCTCTGGTTTCGACACTGAGCATTCTTTCAGGGCAATAATATGTACAACTATTGGGACTATCTCATAAAAAAGAGTATTATGGTATGACAGTGTGGAACACCACATCAAATGATCTAGTTTGGCCGAGTGCAAGCAACGAAGAACAAAAAGATAAACCAAGTCTGGGGGGCGACCAGTCTACCCATTCTCATGCAGTAACGGTTCGGGAATGGAACTCACACATCAGTGATACCTCGGGAATGAGGATTAGCAAGCCGAGAATGGCACTTGGGAATGGAGCACGGTTCGGGAATGAACCATCACATCAGTGACACCTCGGGAATGAGGATTAGCAAGCCGATAATGGCGCTCCGGGAATGAAGCACAGTAGGGAATGAACCATCACATCAGTGACACCTCGGGAATGAGGATTAGCAAGCCGGGAATGTCACTCCGGGAATGGAGCACAGTTTGGGAATGAACCAGGGGTCGAAGCACCTCACCACCACATCAACACAGTTTGAAGCATCTCAGAACAATAGGTAAGTCAGGCAACAGCTAGCGAGCCAGGTAAGTAAAAATGCATGCATGACTTTGATAGGATTGTCACTGTCACACACTGTACAAGCCCATCAAAGTAGGGGCGACTGTAGACACTTGCATTTTACATGAAAGCCCAATGATGAGCCTCGTTTAGAGGCACTACCCGATAAGTTTCGGAAGTTGCGGGAAATAGACGTCCGAAGGGAAAATTCAAAAATAAGTACATCATCAGATTAAATCGTTTGTTTAGCCTCGGGTTCGCTCGATTAATCCTTGTTTTAAACTATTGGCCTCGGCCCAAAACCCCACAGCCACACCAAGTCACACGCCCAAGCCCACACACAACCAACCCACAGGCCCAAGCCCACCAAAGAACCAACCCACACGCCCAAGTCCCACCAAATCCCATCCAAAATATTCAAAACACATTAAACACATGTCTAAATCAAATCAAATCCCACTCCTAAATTAAATAAATCACCTTCCTAATTACCAAAGATTTAAATCCAATCAAATCAAATCACCTTCCTAATTACCAAAGATTTAAATCCAATCAAATCCAATCACCTTACAAATTAAAGAAATTCCCCCACCAAAAATACAAATATCCTTTCCTTAAACAAACACATCCCTTTATTGCATGATTTTTGTTTCCTTGTTTTAAAATCCCATGTAAGGAAACCCTAGCCCACTCTTATAAAAAGTGGACTAAAACCTAAGGCTCTCCTCTCACTCCTCACCGCTCAGACAAAAATTCACAAAGCAAATAACCCTAAACACCTTCTCTCTTCTTTGGCTCCTCACACAAAAAACCCTAAAGCTCACGATCTCTCTCTTCATCTCTCGTCTCTCAACACCAAACAAACGAAAAACCCTAGCCCCTTCTCTCTCTATACCCTTCACGAACCCACTGTTCTCTCTCACGGCAAGAACATTTCACGTAGACCATGAACCCTCACGGCTCCTCTCACTCTGATTGACTCTCGGCACCGCATACTGACCTGCACCCTACCCTCTCTCTTACTCACCACAAGCGGAACACACGTCCAGCTTATGCCAGAACACGCACAATACACATAAGCAGACTGACAAACACACTATTAACGTACTAACCGACACAGCTCCCCAAGCCGTGAGCCACCATCGCAAATAAGCCCTAACACTAAAGCTTCACAGTCTCTCACGTAGATCACCCACTCTAGTCACAAATAACCCATACACGGTGACACACCGATCATAAACTGCCCCTTTAAAAAACACACAGTTTCCACGATCAACGAAGCAGCAAAAACCGTGAGCCAGACCACCCAAAACACACTCCCAAAATAGTCCCAAAATAAAACCAAAACAGTATCGAATCGGCCCCCCTAACAGTTTCTAAAACACCCCAAAACCGATACAAAACCGACCACAACAACCCCCATAAACTGCAGTCCAAAACAGTGAGAAAATAGCAAAAAAAAAAGCAGCAAAGAAAATAGCGGAACGAAGACAGTCCAAAACAAGCGGCAAACCAGAAATAGTGAAGCGTTAACCCTTCCGTCGACGTCCTAACGCACTCCTAGGAAGCGATTTAAAAGGTAAGACCTGAGGGTACCCTTTACTGTTTATATTTTCAGTTATTTCTCGTTGATCACTCACATGCATTTATGTTTTACGTATAGTTTCATTTATGTTGAGTTAATGATTGCGTGATATCTCTCGCGGTATATCAGATGGAAACCCAGACGTAAATTCCATAGCCGAATTCGAATGGACGGTAGTGCGGTCTGTACTTGGGATACAACTCCACGTACCACTTGAGAAACTTTCAAGCACATGTTTCATTTTTGTCACTTAATTTATGTTCATTCATCGTTTATGTTTTATTATTCTGTTATTTACTTTCCGCGTGTTATTGCTTTATTTATTTATGCATGCTAATCTAGTGCGTATGGGCTAACTATGTTGGATTAAAGGTCCTCCATTTGAGGGAAATGCCTAAAGGCTACCTTTACCATAATATTTTGCCGCGCCGGACGAAGTATGCTTGATTGAATGTGAAATACGTTCAATCGGCATACGAGGTCCCATATAGATGTTGGCCTTGGTCGCATCTCTTTTATCATAAATTTTATTTACTTTTTGTGTATTATTGCTTTGTTTATTCATGCATGGTTATCTAGTGCGCATGGGCTAACTACGTTGGATTAAAGGTCCTCCATTTGATGGAAATGCCTAAAGGCTACCTTTACCAAAAAATTTTGCCGTGCCGGACAAAGTATGCTTGGTTGAATGTGAAATACGTTCAATCGGGCATACGAGGTCCAATATATATGTTGGTCTTGGTCGCATCTCTTTTATTATTCTGTTATTTAATTTCCTTATGTTATTGCTTTATTTATTTATGTATTGTTAATTTAGTGCGCATGGGCTAATCATGATGGATTAAAGGTCCTCTATTCGAGGAAAATGCCTAAAAGCTACCTTTACCATGACATTTTACCGCGCCAGACGAAGTATACTCGGTTGAATGTGAAATACGTTCATCGGGCATACGAGGTCCCATATAGATGTTGGCCTTGGTCGCATCTCTTTTATTATTATGTTACTTACTTTTCGCTTGTTATTGCTTTATTTATTTACGCATTGCTATCTCGTGCGCATGGGCTAATCACGTTCAGTTAAAGGTCCTCCATTTGATGGAAAAGCCAAAAGGCTACCTTTACCACGATGTTTTGTCACGCCGAGGATACAAGATCCCATATGGATGTTGGCCAAAGCTCTTGGTCCACCATTTTTCTTCTAATTTTGTTATTCACCTTTTTGTTTGTTATTTACCGCTTCGTATTCATCCTATTAGTTATCTCTATTCATTCTGCCGCATAACTTCATGTTTACTTCCATGCATGCTTGCCTCTTTAGTTATTTCTTTTACATTATGTACTTAATTATCCGCTTTTATTATTAATACTTTTACAGTTATTGTTAATTACATTATTGCGCTCCATTGTTTAATACGTTTATGGAATTATGTTTTTGCCTTCATTTTTATTTACGTTCATGGGTTGGCAAACTTGGATGTTGATTAAATTATCTTGCATGTGTTAAGACTTGGTTATACTATTGTATAAATCGTTTCATTACAATTGGCATAATTAAGGGACCATTCCGAACCCGGCGTTTTGAGGTCTTCCCTTGCGAGGGGTGAGTGCGGCCTTCCTTAAATCATTTCCCAGTTCACACTCGGTGGTGACTCCTTTATTCTTTGGTTTAGTCCTCTGCGGGCTACTCCGTACTCTCGACCGGGCCACGAGCCCGGACAGCGTCGCACATCTTTGTGGCATTGTCTACAACTAGCACTCTTATTGGTTGGGGCTCTCTCAACAGCCCCGATTTTCACTCTATGAAAGATTTGCTCATGTAGTAGGATGAACTCATACAATATCCCATCATCTTCCCACATTGGCTATTTGGGCTCTGATTCATACATTTCCCCTTCCTCGGAGCCTCATGAGGTTCTGACTTCATTCCTACTTCCTCGTGATTTCTTTTTCTTGAGTCTTGACCCTGTCCGTTATTAGTTTGGTTGCTGCAACCTTGATGCCTCTGTAATCGTCGCAGCCTGAGATATCTTGGTTCTATTTTCCATCACTTTCAACAAGCCCTCTACTCTGGTCCGTACCTCCGACATGTCATAAGGAGGTACATTCAGGAACTCCTCATGAATGTAAGACCCACCAATTAACCCTCTGACCAAGAAGGCTACTACTAACTTTGATTCTAGGTTGTTGATAGTGTTTCTCTTGTCAATGAACCTCTGTAAGTAGTGTCTAGTAGTCTTTTCATATATTTTCTCCAGCTATAAGTCAGCTATAGTAACTTTAGAGGGATGGTTTCCCGTACTGCTTAATGAATCTCCACCTGATATATTTGAAGCTCCATATGGATCTCTCTAGCAGTTGTAGGAACAAAGAGATGGTGTTGCTAGTGAAAGTGGTGACGACCAACTGCACATCAAAGCCTCGTTAGTGGTTTCTAGAGTGAGCCTCTGTCAAAACTGAACTAGGTGGGGTGAAGTCTCGATGTTTCAGCTCTTCCTCGATCCACTCCTGAAATGGTGAGGAGGACATCCCCCTGATTGTTAGGTCAGCCAGATCTATCGGGGTCTGCACCCGAATCCCCTCGATACTCTTTGTCTTTGCTACCAACAGCTTTTCATCGACACACTCTTCCTTCTTGCATATATTTATTATGTACAATTCACATCCAGGCCTCAGGTTTTCTTTTTATGTTCCACCTCTCTCCACGTCCGCGCCTTGATTCTCGAACCCTCTATATTGGAAACTGTATGATCAAACCTGATAGGGCACTTCCCTGTTGTCTTTCATCGTGGTGCTCCTCTATATGCCCCTACTCATAGAGGTCCTTAACGACGGCTCCTTCCTTCACATTCCCATTGTCTTTACTTGGGCCAACTCTTTGGTTCGGATTTGAGCGCCTGATTTTCTTGCAGTATAATTTGCAGTTGTTTCTGGAACTACTTTCTCATGACTTGCATCTGGTCCTCCATCTGCTTCTCATCATATCATTCCTAATGTCCAAGATGTCCATCATGGGTATAAGGTGGTTGGACATTTGTTCCTCCTGGTGGGAAGTGGATGCAGAAATTTTAGATTTTTATTCCTTGTTGACATCATTTTATATTTGATTGAGCAAATTGTTTTTTGTTTTGGGCTGGTAAATTGCAGAAAATTGTAAACACGGCTTTTCTTTCCATATTTCCCACAGACTGCGTCAATTGTTTGTGCAGTAAATTCTACAGAATAGAGAAGGAAAGTAAAATACTGAAATGGGTAAAAGTGTGATATTATTGCTTGATTATCCAACAGTCAATCCATTGTTCAAGGGAATCTCATATTAGTTATATTACTTTCTTACAAGGAAACTAAACTGCTAGCAATTACATTCCATTCACGTTTCCCACTAATTGGCTCACTCCCTAGAATCTCGAAACTTCCATACTCTAAATGATTGTCCAGCTTAAAGAAACGGAAAGTAATTAATTGAATGTTTGATTCCATGTTTAGAAGATTCGTGTCATCAGGGAGCTGATTTCTCACATCTAATCGTTGTGTGACCTGTGCTTGCCTTCGTGGGAGTCAAACCTACTATGAACTTCCCATTGGTAAGTCCTGAATTCAGACTCTGACGGAGGTCCTGTTATTGGACTCTAACGATAGGTACTAACGTTAGACTCTATTGGAGGTTTTGACTTCAGACCCTGGTGGTGGGTTGTGTTGCCAAACTCTGATGACAAGTTATATAATAGACTTTGATGACTGATCCTAAAGGTTGGTTCTGACATGAGGTCTTGGAGTCTTATTCGTCTGGCCACATTTCATTTCTCCAGATTCTTAGTTTTTTCCCCAGACATATAATAAAGAAAGTTTAGACATCTCAACCTGTCTATACTAAAAGCCCGCCATAAAAGACCATTATATTAAGTGATGAAATTGGACAAAAAGCCAGTGAAGTAGAAGCCTTGTGCTCACCAACATTTCTCTCACAGTGGAGTATGTTCAATTATTTATAGTTTCACGGACATCTACTCATTTCCATTATGCCACAATATGACGATCTAGATTGGTTTTCATAATGAATTGAATTTTTATAGACATTTTTACGTCTATATTGATATAGTCTTTTGAGCTATATTTTCATTAACTCGATGTATAAAGTATTCTACCCATTTTAACGATTACCCAATATTTGGGATTTTTCCCAAACTCTATACAGGTATTCTTGATGACTGTTTTTCGTTCCAGGGGAAAATCGGTAAACTTACTCATCGAACAATCCTTCATCAACTAAGAATTTGTTCGGTTTGGGGACCAAATAAAAACTTAGCAAAAGATGAGATAAAACACAGATAAAATAGAAGGTTTCACATGGTTCGGTGGAATGGATCCAACCTACGTCCACAAACACAATGGAAAAGGAAGTTTTATAACGTGTTCGGGTATGATCGATATGCCTATCTCTCAATCTCGTCTGACCAACCCTTTTACAAGTTCACTCTTACACTTAAGCTTTTTGCTCTTTATTTTACAAGTTATGTGTGAAATAGATTTTGCTAACCCTTTACAATGAATTCTCGATCTGTTTATATACTAGGGAAAATTCTACTGTTACACCAATCTCATGAAGTCAGCCACGTGAATCTACCACTAATACGAGGGCTCTCTTCTCCAACTTCTCTGTCGAAGTAGCTCTGCCACCTGACATCTCATTAAACCATGCCATTTTATCCTCTGCTACATGTTTCAGCCCATGTGCCAACTTATAGTCTAACTGCTCCTATGCGATAGCGTATACCAGAGGACAAGCGGGTGGCCCGATTTTATCACATCGAACTCTTTGTAGGCTCAAACTTCCATGTAGGTCTTATGGCACATATACATAGGCATAAGATTCAATAACCCCGACCTAGGTATCCGGGTCAAACAATAGTCATCGGGTTGATCCGTCAAAATAAGTAACATCCTTCATTATATCCACTAGTAGGTCGGGTCGGCGTGTCTAGACTCGCGATGCTTTGTTTGACTTCCTCTCATTTCCTCGACTGGGTCTGATCTGCTGAGTCGATTCTAATTTCCGAGGCTGACACGAGGCTCTGAATATCGAGTCTTATGCTGAGGCTGCTCTGAGAGTCCGATGTAAGGCCAAACCTAACCACGCCGGGCAAATCTTTATAAATGTTTCAGTGCTGCCGAGTCTGATACATTCTTATCAGGTCGGGTCAGTCTTCACACATCGGTATCTCAACTCTGCCTTCAGGTTGACCTTTTACACCTCGGGCCCGAGCCTTTCTACCTGACCTCATCCTTATAATGACCTTGGGTTCTTGTCTTGTCAAGTGTCAAACCCACTTTACCCTTCCTTGTGAA